>RDSH01000269.1:0-26078 GCA_009428295.1 Tilletia walkeri
CTCCGCCGGAGTGCGTTCCCGGATAATCACGGAGCTCCGGGAAAGCCACTCCGGGGCTTACTCCGTGCTCAACCTTACTGGCCCCATTGCCTGTGGGGGCCAGCTCCGCGACGTTGAAACAGGGTGATAGTCCCAGTCCCATACGTCAATGAGGACCGCGATCCCCGACCTCATCGTCGGTGGAGGCCGAAGAGCTGTCATACCCATACCCCAACCCCATGGGCTGTGGGGGTCAGGGTACTGAAGACGGAACCGAGCTTCGTAATAGACACCCAACCCCATCGTCATTGGGGGTCGGGGCCAATGGTGTATGGAAATGGAATCCTAGAAAGAAAGGCAAAGAGGAAGTAGTCAGCACGCTGCACGGGGATGAGAAGGATAGAGAAGTGAAGGATAGAGAACGCAGGTGAAGCTACTCACAGAGCGGTGCGTCGGATGTGTGCATCCGCGCATGGGAAGGTGCGAGGGGTGGTCGGTGGAAGGTGCAAGCATTCTGACTGAGAGGAGAAGAGAAAAGGGAAAGACAGAAGACGAAGATCGACGCGTCAGTACCCAGTAGAGACACAGCAAGGAGAGCAGCGAGGAGCAAGTGGACGCGCAGCACTTACCCTGTTCCCGCAACGACAAGGGAGGCACGGAGCTGCTGAGGTCTGATTGGATGCTCTAGAAACCGGAGAGATAATGGTGAGGGTGTCAACGAGGAGCTTAGGTGAATGGAAAAGCGGAGGAGGGGTACTACTCACCGACAGCCCAGATCCGCGAGCGAAAGAAGGACCAAGCACTTGCTGGATGGCAGGGACCACCGCGTCGAATATGACTGTAGAGACGACATACAGAGTTAGCAATCGCACCTTCTGACCTGTCAATCTTGGATCTGCGTGCGTACCTTTGCGCGTGTGGATGAGTTCAATGATTGTGGTCGTGGTGATGAAGAAGAAGATGGATGATCAGTGATCATGAGAGTGGCATTCTGTAAAGTCTGACAAGAGTGGCATTCTGTGCAATTCGGCTGCGGAGAGTGGCATTCTGTCAAATAACTCTTGGAGCTGGAGGGCAGCCTCGGTGAAAGCCGGGACAAGAATAATGCCATCCCTGCGATGATTCGACCAATGTCAGGTACAAAGAATGCCAGCCCGAGCTTTGATGAGCTCGGAGCATGGCTACCGGTATTTATGAGGAAATGATGAGCCGAAAAGAAGCAAGAACGTTCCAACGCTTTTTGATACTTGCCGCGGAATTAGCGAGCGTTGGATGCGGGATGGGAGAAGGTGGAAAGCTGATAATCCGACGAAGGATGCTTGCCAAGCACAAGGCTGTTGCTGTATCTCCTGTACTTACCACTCCCTCCGGAGTTACCGTCTACCGCCTGCTGATGTTCATCGTTCATCGTTCATCGCTCATCCTCTGGAAATTTGGTTTGGCGCCTTTTGGGCACCTGAGACGCGCCTACAGGCGCTTGAGACGCGCTCAAACTCCCCTGAGCGTCTGAAGCGCATATCTCGACGCTCCACTGAAGCGCTTCAACGGCGCCTTCGTCTCTCTCATCAAAATGAACATTGCACTCTTCCAGCACATGCGCTTCACACGCGCCTTCGAAGCACTCACGGCAGAGAATGGATTTCCAACACTGCGCATTTCGATGCCATGTCTCTCTTCACCCAGCGGTGCTGCGCGCTCTTCCATCACCACCACCACCACCACTCACCATGCCACAACTGACCAATAACCTCTTCTTCGGTACATACAGGAACTAGACATCGTAGCAAGGGTTGCCGCTCGGACGCGTAGGTTCTGGAGCAGTAGTTTCTTATCTTTCCCTGTGACCGTTTCCTGTGCTGTCACTAACACGTTTCAGCTGACCTTCTTCTCTTCTCTTCGACCCCTTTCTCTCGCAGCTTCTGTCGCTTCTCCCGTCTTCCCTTCCACAGCTCTCTCCGTCTCCTTTCCCTTTCTCTTCCACAGTTCGATGGTCTCTCTCTTGCTCCTCACTTGCCTGCTGCGCGTACGGTCTCTTCTCTGCACAAGCTGCTCTGTGAGTATTTTCCCTCTTCCCTTCCTCCTGCCGCCATCTGCTCCGTCCAATGACATCCTCTCTCCCATGATGCAGCATTCAGCAGCCACGAGGAGCGGAACTCTGTACGGAGATACGTGAGTCCCTCTACCCCCTCCCCTGCCCTCCCCGCACACCGCAGTGGGTGCATACATGCGCTTTGACCCGCTTCCTTCCTCCTCAGTCACGCGTCGCTCCCTTCGAAACTATCACATAAGCCGTCAAGCTCTTCCGTGGCATGAGGATATCTGACCTGCTCGATGGTAAGTGTGGCCTCATGATCATGCAGTTTTACACGCGCATATATGCTGACCTCCAACCTCTTTCTTCACACGTTCCGGACCCCATTGTTCAGTTCGCTGCCGCCATCACCGCACTCGACGACGACAGTGCCTTGAGCTTTCCCTCCCGCGCACAGTAAGTGTATCACCGCGCGCGAGCACTGACTTCTCTCCCTTCTCTCACTCCCTCAGAACGTAGACCGGCAGACTTCGTCGGCGCTCCCTCTTTAACTCTTTCTTCTCTTTCTTTGCCGCTGTGCTCGAGTTTGGCGGTCACTGCATTGCAATACACGCGCCAGCCAATGTGATTCTATTGATGTCTGTATGTAGTGTGTATGAAGCGCGTGTGAGTGCGAGTGAGCCGGCCGTGCGTCTTCTCGCCCTTCTCACGGTTTTTCGCTTCGCCTCTTCTGCTTCGTTTCAGCGCGGCACTCCTTCGATTTACAGGGTCATTAATCATTCCTGAGGCTCGGCACAGCTCAGGACAACAAACTCTCCGTGACAGCAGTTGGCACATCAGTGGAACGCTTCATCCGTCGTTTCGCAATTCACTTCGGTTACTGGCCAAAGCAGCCATACTGACAGTAAGATATTGAGGAGGAGCGTACATTCGTGCTTGACAATCGAGGCTGCTACGTCTCCCCGCAAACAGTGCACTCTTCGGGACTTCAAGCGTTGTAGACTAGGTGCGGGTCGCCTCTGGGTCGGATCTAGCTTGCTCCGAATTCCCAGGCATCTTGAAGAACGACTTCCTCGCTGAGCACGCACATCAGGTATTAAAGGGACGCTTTGATCTTCCTGCTTCCATCCTCAGCCACTCGCATCATAGGACATCTTCCCACTTTCTTACTCTCACCCACAGACCACACTCACAAACATCTACAGCAAGTCAACACTTAAATCTCCAAACATGCAACTCAACTCCAAGATCTCTCTCATTTTCTTTGCCCTCATGCTCGCCACACTCATTGCGTCTTCTCCAATCGGCAACAACATCGACGACATCGCACCTCGTTCCGTCGGTGTCGTCGGCTGCAGCGGCGATCCTGCAAGCGTGAAAGGCAACTATATCAAGGTGATCTTCGGGAACAAGAACGGCAATTACGCTGGACAAGGAACGGGCGAGGGTGAGGATTAGGATGAGGGTAAGGATGATAACGGAGAGCAGAGCGAGAACGACAAGGAGAGTCAGAAGGACGAAGGTGCGGAAACGGACGATCAGGGGGAGAAGGGCGAGGAGCGCTACGGTCAGAAGGGCGAGGCCGGTCGGAAGGGTCAGCAGGGCAAGGGTGCTGATAAGGGAGGGAAGGGCCACGGTGAGGATCGTGCGGGTGACTGGAAGGTTGAAACGGAAGAGGAACGCCACGGCAAGCATGGGAAGGGCGAGAAGAAGGGTGATGAGGTCAAGCACATCTTCTTCTAAACCCGTTTTGACTTCCTTTTTCTCAATGGAACTCCACTCTCGTTCAAGTCCGCCCTGTTTCCCAAGACTTGATTTGATGCTTACTCAAAGGATGAGCAGAAGAAAATACACTAAGGTATCGAACTGTAGATGAGTATGAAGACAATTCCAGTTAGATCTGCAGATGATACATACTCAGTGCGGCAGACTTATATACATATATAAAGCTGCCGGACACTCCATATGGAGCGCAGACACTCGTAAAAGTGCCCTGAAAGATGCTGTTAAGTGCAGCAGGGGTGCCCGACCTTGGTGAAAGAAATCCGGGCTGGGGTCGACCTCGGCGAGGAGGGACATGCAGACTGATCCGGGGGGGCTTCACCATGGCTGTGAATTGGGCTGAGAGAAAGGAAGAGGGAGAGAGGTCAACCAATGCAAGCCCCTCATCGTCAGCATCCGATGAAACTCACACTTATGGACAAACTGCGTTGGCATCCGACTTGGCGAGGGCGAGCAGGATGCCGAAGTCGAAGGAGGTGATCGAGCCAAGGAAGCGCTGGGCCCGGCAAGGGTTGAGTAGTATGCAGGAGTTGGGCGAGATAAGCACGCCAGGGTCGAGTGGCTGTAGGGAGCGTGAACAAGTCAGTAGGCGTAACCATCATGTGGAGCAGTACTCGGACAGGAGCGTACGTACTTGAGACCTGGCGAAGTGACCGGCCTGTGAAGGTGATTGAGGGACGAGTGAACAGAAAGAATGGGTCAACACGAGCACGCTGAGGAGGAAGTGTTCCGGAGGTGACTCTCACCTGTGTCATGACCCGAAGGAAGAAGAGGAAGGGGTGTGTGTGACCCAAAGAGAGAGGTTAAAGGAAGAGGAGATAGGACAGGAGGGGCGGTGATGGTGCCGGATCACGACCTGGCGCGCGGCGATGTGTGTTGTGTGCTGTGATGCCAAATCAAGTCAACAAGTGCCATCTGATAGTCGTCTACCATCGTCTTGGGCTCACCGTCAAATGTGTGCGTACCAGCGCACTTCAAGAAGGTGAACGAGGGCGAGACGTCCTGAGAAAGGGTGAAGAAGGTAGGAGTGACTTCGAGATTAGTGTGTGGGAGGGACAGTAGATTGGGTATGAAGGAGGACTGCAGAGTGAGAGAAGTAAAGTCAAGCGTATTCGGTGGAGAACCTTCGACTGCATGCGCAGTGCAGCGAACGACCAATCCACAGGGCTCACAACTGCCCTGCTGCGGCACTTCTGATGTACTGGGATGAAGCGATGTGAGGATGGAGCGATGTGAGAATACCATTGGAAGGTTCGGTTCGTGGGAAAATGAAGGTGCGGTCGGGTGAGTTTCTCGCATGTCGTCGGTGAGGTGGTGGATCAACGATCAACAAGCAATTTCTGCTCAGTGTCTACATTATGTATTCCGGGTTCCGAGCTACTCTGAGATGAGAGCAATGATCAATTTACATCGCCTGCTTGTGCGAGGGAGCAGCAGCTGCTGGAGAGATCGTTGGGGCGGTCGAGCGGTCGAGGAGGACTTCATTTGATGAGGGTGAAGTCGGAAACGATCGCTTTCTACGATCTTCAGATGTCGAGGAGGAGAGTTAGCAGATGGAAGGGGATAAGGTGGGAAGCTGAGAAGAAGAGAAGTGAGTAGTGGAGCAGTGAGGATGACCGAGCTTGCCAAGTGCTCAAGCAGGCAATTCGACACAGGATGCTTACACAGTAAGCAAAAGGCTTTCGCTTTACCTCATGACCGTACACTCCCTCCCAGTCACCGGTCACCGTCTACCGCCTGCTTCTGTGATGTTCATATAAGTATATCATCAGTTGCTACTTGCTACGAACAGGGAGTGCTGATCTTAGGTGAGGAGGAATTGGGTGCCATAGGTGAATTCCTCCATGGTCTCCTCTGTCTGTGTCTGCCTCGCTCGCACACTGATGAGAACGGCTCCAAGGCATGGGTTTACCTATACTCAGGTCAGGGCGGCGCTTCCTTGAGTACATATACCCGAACCTCCCACACGACGGCGGCTTGAACTGGTTCTAAGGCGTCAGGGCGGGGCAGCAGTCAGTGACCCTCGAGGAGAGCAGACCTCGAATGAGAATCCTTCATCCTCACACTTTTCCGGCCTCGTTTTGAACACTCAGGCGTCCTTCAGTCCTCGCCGCAAATCCCAGAGGTCGACGCCCCTTGAAGGCACCGATGGCGTCCCCCTGATGTGGATGCGATCCCAGGTCTTCGTGCCTGGCCTGTCCTCGGCTGCCGGATGAAATATGTACCCTTGCAAAAAGGCATCGCAATCGGCTGACCTTCTGTTTGCTGATGCACAAGACGCAGTATGGACCGCTCGTGGCAAACAGGACGTCGCGCCGCCGAAGAGCGTAGATAAATACTGGGCCCATTCCTTGCTGATGTCTCCCTTTTTCCCCCACATCCCCTACCCTCTCCCCAACCCTCTCCCCTCTCCTCCGCTTCGCACTGTCTCAAGCAGAATACCAATAGCAATGCAAGGCTTCAACTACATCGCCCTCTTCGTCTTCTCGGCCTGCCTCGGCATCGCAGCCGCTTCTGAGGAGGTAAGCTGTCCTGCATTCACACCTCTGCGCTACTTTCCTCCCAGCTCTCACGTCTAACCCTTGGCGATGCCTTTTAGATGATCCGAACTGCGGCACACTGCTCTAAGTGGGCCCTCAAGAAGTGCCCCCCTTCCAGTTGGAGGTACTCAAGTACTACGTGGGAGGCCTACAATGACTACTGTCGATGTTACCTCTGGCGTCTTGGGGGTGTGAGTCGTTCCCTTATCAGCTTTGCAAGGCTTCCCCGTCGATATATACGCTGACGATCTTTCTTTCTCTTGCTGGGGCAATTTTCTTAGCACCTCACGTATCATCATACGTGTATCGACGGATGCGTTCTGGAGGTTGGAGATCGCGACCAGTGCAAGGATCTCTGTCACAACAAAAACACTTGCTCTAAGCCGACGGACAAGTGTTGATTCCTCAGTGGTCCCGAGGCTTGACCGCTTGAGAAATTGACGATCGATCACCCCGTTAATCATCAAAGCGGGCATGGGCATCGCATGCTCTTCAAGTATCCCCCTTCCTCCCACCGCAGCATGTAATCAACTGCCAACGACGACCAGGCATCTAAAGACGTGGCTCGATTCCCTCTATCCCATCAACTTGCTTCACATCGATTACCGCTTCTTACAAATTCAAAGATCTTCAACATTTGACCAGCGATACCAAAGAGCACTTCTCCACTCTGTACAGACATTCTGTGAGCGAAGAAGCTGCCTTACATATCCTCTGGGGATTTTTCAGATTAGCACTACGGAGTCAATCACAGAGTATCCCACAGCCACTCCACCTTCATCGCTCTCCCGACCCTTGGTCCGCAACAGGTAGCCTCCATACCCCTCATGAATCATATCCACCTCTCCGTCCGCTCGCTGTACGGCGCCAGAAGGAGTCGAACTACGCGGAGCTACGCCCTGCTTTGGTGCCCCGAAAAGGGCCGTCGAGTAGATGCCTAGCTCAGAAACGACGTCCACAGCAAGCTTGGGACCCTCTTCGTTACCGGCACCTGCCCGCATCAGGTAGTTACCAATCCCACGCGGCGGCTTGATCAGCTCCATCAGGATGTACCCCTCTTCTCCACCGGGTCCTAGCTTGGTCAAGAAGGGAGGGATGTCCTGGCGATACACGTTGTTCCCACCTCCCTCCCTCTGTGGTTTGAGGACGAATCGTTCTGGCTCCGTCTGGGCCAGACGGATGCCCTCTAATCCAAGCTCTGAACGAGAGTCGAGCGGCCACAGTCCCGAGAAGGTAGAGCGAAGAAGGTCGACGTCCTGTTGATCGAATGCGATCTGACTCGAAGCAGATTCTTCCTCCAGCTCGGCAAGCTCGCCAGCATCGACCGCCATGGCTGCACGCTTCTTCAGCAAGAACGACTCGAGCACCCCTGGCTCGGCAAGGACCTGCTGAACCTTTTTAGCACCAGCCAATTGGAGCGCGATCGTCGGGCATTTGATGGCTTTGCTCCTCTCCAACAGCATTCGCATGTCCCATGCGTTCCCGCCCTCAGGATAGTCGCCGGGACCATACCCTGCACGAAAGTAGACCACCGAAATCTCCGTCCCCTTCTGCTCAGAGTCTAACTTGTGATAACCAGGCAGCCACACACGGAGCGTTTGATCTGTGCCTTGCAACGTCGCGCCAAAGGAACCGAATCCGGCCGGACTAGATCCTTGTACGATACCGGCTAGCTCGTCGAAGGTCGCCCGCAGCACACGAACGCCATGCACCGAGCCAAGTTCAAACTCCAACCACCGCTGGTCGAAGGCATTTCGCTCGCCTGGCTGGACGACGAACAGAATGGACGGGATTGAAGGTTTTGCGGTCGAGTGCTGTATCAGAGGAGTCACCTCAGCCTCAATGTATGCCTTGTGGCCCGCAGCGAGCCCGGCTGCAAGCGTCTGCAGCGCACGGTTGGGTGGGAGTGAATCCAGAGTAGCCAGTTGCTCAGGGGCGGCGTTGAAGAAGGCTCCCGTGGAAATGTGTGAGAATCTGTAAACAGCATATACTCCAGCGTTTTGTCAGTAAGCTGGCCTCACAATATTCAGGTATAGAAGTACGCACCTATGCAGCTCACTCGCTCTGGTGCTGAGAGACCCGAATGACGCCGAGATTGTGTTGAACTCGACCTGCTTCAGCTCCAGGGCTCTATCCTTCCCCGTACTTGCAGCAGGCCGGTCGGGGTCATCATCCGGATCATGAAGCAGGTAGTCCGACCTGAACAATCCAAGATGGAGCCTATGTCCGATGGGTGCGTCCGCGCTGTTTGACCTCTGCTCTTCGCGCAAGGCCATATAGCATTCCCAAAGTTTGCCCTGGAACTCGTCCACCTTGGCCACATTGGATCCGATGACACGCTCCAAGAACGCATGATCCACTGTCACCCGCGCATACAGATACGCATACAGTGCCGAAAGAGAGTGCGCGCGCCTCTCCGAAGAGACGTTGAGGTCGCTTGTTGGGCCATGCGCACGCTCGAAGAGCTCGCGAGGGAAAGGCGAAGGTAGCAGGGAGAATGGCGCATGAATGACCGAGTCGGTGGGCGGGCCTGAAGGACTTGCGCCAGATTCCGCCCCGGCATCGGTGCTTTGCGCGCTCGCGAGAGGCAACGGACGATAGACCAGGCCGTGTGCCAGAGCGTAGTCCGTGCTTGCACTTGCCAGCGCTCGCAGCTGCTCGGGCGAAAAGGCAGGCGGCCAAGCCGGGAGAGTCGTCCGGGTGGTACTCGCAGTCATCGCGGCGCGTACACAGAGCTTTCAGCGCTTCAGCTATCTGTAATTGGATCCAGTAAACACTCCAGGACTTGAGGTTTCCCTGATGTTGATGTGAGGTTCAAGAAGAAGGAGCATTGAGCTGGTGGTTCTCTCTAAGACTGAATGGTTGCGACTTCGATGGTCTTAACTCCGTCATCTTCCATCGCTGATGGCAAGCTCTCGAGACTCGAACCCTCATCTTCGGCGTGCTCGTACATCAGTATGTGAGTGTATTGCAGAAAGAGGAAGGGACCATGAGTCCATGACGCGCCCGAGCGGAGTGGATGAGAACAGAGATTGTACAAAGAAAGGGAAGGAGACCGAGGGGATGGGTTGTGCATGAGCATGGAGCGCCGGCGCGTGCGATCATGACGAAACAAGGAGGACAGCATTCTGCAGAGCAAGCACAGCCAGAGCTCAGCGAGTCAGCAAAGGGACAGTCAGCAACAAGAATAGGTCCAGGGAAGTAACTCACAATGCAACCGTCGTTCTCAGGGTTGTTCGTGATCTGAGCATACTTTGCCCAGGCCACGTTCCCGCTGGTCGTCACCAATCCCAACTCGGACACGTTGACTTCGATAATCGTACCCTTCGTCAAGACACCCAGACTGGTGTAGAGCGGTGATTGCGGGTTCTTCTTCACACCGATGATAGGAAGCTGGAACGTTGCCTTCAGCTCGGCTGTCGTTACGAGGCGAGAAAGGCACGGTCAATGCGCTATTCGACATGGTGAGAGGAAACATGCAGTGTTCAGAACTCACGATGTGTAACATGCGCCTTCTTGTATCGCAGGCCCATTGGCCGGATGAAGCGCTCCAACTTCGGAGGTTTCCGTGTGAAGCTCTCCCCCACGAACGTCGCCTTTGTGACCATTCGCTTCCATCCTTTCTGCTTCCGCTTGCCCGTCTTGATGACCTTGAATGCCTCGTCTTCCGCAATACCTCGTACTTTTGGCAGAGGAACCGCATATTTCGCCGCCTTGTCCTTTCTCCGCTCCTTGACTGCGCTGCTGAGTGCCTTGGCGTCACGCTCGTTCTGACGGTCAAGCAGATAAGTGGGCAGAGCTGTGTTGGGATCCGCTTCGGAAGGACCAGACTTCTTCTTGACGTTTCGCTCGTCGTGTGCCTTGAGTGTTTTCTTGAGCTGGATTTTTTCCGTTCTGTTCTTCTTGTTCAGCATCTTGGCCTTGATACCAGTCGTCTTCCTGGCCACGTTTGCAGACTTGTGAACCGAACGAGCCTCACGCTTACGCCTGGGAGAGAAGAGAGCAAAGATTAGCTTAGATAACAGAGCGCCTTGCACACACGGAAGAGATCTGTCCACTCACTTGCGCTCCTCATGATCCATCCGCCTACCATGTCGGCGAATGCTCTCTTCGATGTAGTCGTTCTGCAGAATGGAAAGCCTTCTGTGTCAAACTCGGCCTTATAGCAGCTAGTATCAGAACTTAGCAGACTCACCTGCGGCATATTGACGGAGCAGCGATGCTAGCTTGCGTGTGACGGTGAAGTGGTAGTGGTCAAGCTGATGCTGGAGGTCGAGATTGCGGGTTGGAGGAAGGTTTCTGCAGCTTGCCTCCCAAATTTTTTGGAGATTGCTTGCCACAAAGAGTTGATCACACGATCATCCGCTAGTCGGGCCGGATGTTCCGAATGTCGGCAATGAATGTCTCGACGCCATGGATACTTGCGAAGGGGACGGGCCAGAGGCAATGAATAGAATAAGGGTGTGATGCACTACGAAAGGTACAAACGAGTGGAGCATGGTGATACAGGGAGGCAAAAGAAGGAAAAGTACGATGCGACAAGAGGCGTGCCGTGGGGCCAGAAGATTAAGCGAGTGTGAGGAGGACTGATAAAAGGGTCCCCGGGCGGAGAGGAAGCCAGGAAAGGCAAGGCAAAAAGTCAAGCACCCATCCCGTCGACGTCGATGTCGATGGACCAGGTGTCCAGAAAAGGGACTTCGGCAGAGCAAAAGGCACCAAGAGCACGCTCTGTTGTTCCGGTCCCTCCTTTGATGGCCAGAAACGAGAAAGAGGAAAAAATCGCATCGAGGACCCGTGGCTTCCAAGTTGGCGACCGTGGAAATGCATGGAAAAAGATCGTGCTGCAAATAAGAAAAGAGTTGTCTGGTGCAAGCCCAGGAAGTGGTGAGGGAACGTGTGTCGACACCGCCAGGAGTCCTGTCGAGTTGTCACATTCTGACGAAGAGCAACCGACTGCAGACTTCAGGGAGGGAGGGGGTGTTGGTACGGTAGAAATAGATTGGTGAAGGGGAGATCACCTGGCCCGTCAACGAACCGAAAGCGAGCGAGTGTCCTGTATCGTACCTTTTCCGATGTATAGTCGGTTTGATGGAATTCACTCATGTTGTGCCCATGGACGGGAAATGGAAGCCTTGCGCTTCATTGCGCCAAAGGCCGAATTGAAAGCACTCAACGGGCCGTTGCCGCCACTTCCAGAGTTACTTGGCCCGTTTGCAGACAGAGGGAAGGCACCTGTCGAAGCCACTCCTTTGTGAGGCGATGAGCGAGAACCAGAGCCGTCTGGTGGTAAGGCGAATGATCCTCGGCGAGTGGCAGTCCCTTGATTCCCATCTTCTCCTTGCTCGTACACGCCGGGTGCGGTGCCCAACGGGAAACGAAGAGGCTGCTGCGGACCACCATGTCGCTCGACCTGTGCGAGTCCGTATTCGGAGACCAGTGCGGATGCAGACGAGGACGCCGATCCACCAAATTCGGGCTCTTCGCCGCTGTAGCCAATGGTAGGCGTAAGTTCCTCCATGGCATCTAAGGACTCCACACTCTGACCATTGGCCGGTGGTAAAGAGCCCGACGTTATGATATGCCTGCCCGCTCTGTTGTCGCCAAGCTCTGCAGGCTCATCGGACATTCGGTTTTGTATCGCAAAGCTGCCGTGGGAAGCCGAAGATCGTGGGCCTGACCGGTCAGAGCCGAATAGATCCAGACGAGTGTCAAAACCGCCGCCAATTACGTCCATATCGAGCTGCGGTGGTGTCGAGTCCACCCTCTTGATACTGATCGAATCACTCGCAATCGCTTCGTTGCTGCCGAACGCCTCCATCCGGAGACCCTCGCTCATGCTCACCCGGGGCATATCTGAATCCACGACGATGGGACCAGTAGCACCACGAGCAGCCTGGATGAAGACCATCGCAGACGGGGCAACATGATTGACGTGCTGCAAATCCTGCGTGAGGATATCCAAACGCGCAGCGCATTTGGCGACCTGCAACCGTCGCTCTCGAACCTTCTCCGCCACAGGAATAGCCGCCGCCTCGATGCGCTCTCGAGTGGCACGCTGGAAGGGAGTCAGCATGGCAAGATGACGAGCTACTTGCAACTCGTCCTCCAAGTGCTTGGCAGCATCCTCGAACGTGATCTGTGCTTGCGCGACGAAAGTTTGCAGTGTAGCTTGGGGCGAACACATGTAGCCGCCGGGCTCGTCTGGCGCTGGTATTGAATTCTCCCGAGATCCTGAGTAAACCACGTTGGAAGTGCTCGAAGTGAGCGCGGTCATGAGAGGATTGGCGCTAGACTGACGTCGGAGCGTGCTTGCGGTACGATTCAAGCCATTTCCGCGGCTTGAATCCTGGGCTGGCCCAAGCGCAGGGGATATTGGTAGACTCTCGCACAACAGCTTCGCCAAATCTTGGCCGTCGACCTTCCGATCGCCGATGGACCGGTAGGCGGCAGAGTAGTTGATCAGGCTGATCCAGTCGTTCATTTCTTGCTCTGATGCGGCTTGGAGCAAGTAGTGACGCGACTCCCACACAGTCCCGTCTGCATCGGTGCAAAGTCCAGTCGTAGAGCCCGGAAGCGCGGGATGGCGGGACCACAACCGGAAGACCCATTCGCCATCGGCAACGTAGCTCTCGTCCCGGACAGCAATTGCATCCGATAGCGGAACGACTGAGTCTGGTTTGAAGTACGAGACCCGAGGAGAAATTCGGACAGATCGTTTGCGAAGGATCGCATTGAGTGAGGCGCCCAGCTGCGACGGCGAACCCTGCGTATCTTCCTCAAAGTCGGAGACGGAACGCGGCAGTAGGTCTGGGTCAGCCCACCACTCGCCAACCTGCTCTTCCATCTGGCTCTCAAGCGCCGCTGTCCAGATAGCATCTTTGAAAAACAGGGCTTGAGAGCCTGAAAGTACCAGGCCCCACTTCTTCCACTTCTTGCCCCGTGCCTTCTTGGCTGCTTTTGAAGGATCACCGCCGGCGGCGCCAATCGGAGGCGCGAGCGGAATGTCATCCTTTCGAAGTAAAATACCAGCTTTGGAAATTTTGATGGTTCCCACCGCCTCGAGATGATCGACCACAGAAGCCGACCCGCCCATGAAGTCATTGTTGCTCCAGACTGGCGAATAGGCGGCGCCCACTGAAGGCCGTCGGTGTTGGACGATCTCTAGCAGCGGAGCGTGAATGAAGGTACGGCGAAGACGGCCGATATTAAGACCCTGTGCAGTGCCAGCGTATGAGTACGGGGTCTCCTGAGGGATCAAGTGCTCAAGGTTAGGTCGGAAGTCGTGAAGATTGCCCTGACAGTTCCGAACATAAGACTCAAATCGTCAGCAAATCGACTTAAAAGGACTAAGATGCAAGAATCAATTCTCACCTGTCTGATCAGCAAGTACGGATCAATCCGCATCTTGCCACCCGGGCCATTCAACATAATGCTGTTTGAAGTCGACCCGTTAGGACCAACCAATTGCGGGTTAGACACCCCGGCTCCAGCAATGAGGGATCCGAAGGAAGCTGTCGCTGGGTTGCCGCCGGTACCGATCATAGAGAGAACCAGGTCACTATTGTTGGCAGTCGACATAGACAGCGCCGACGATTGGCCCAGACCGACAAGAGACACTGATGAGGCACTACGTGAAGTGAGCTGGCTGGGTCCGGCCGAACTGGCCGCTGTTGGTCCACCTGTGGGAAGCGCTGCCACCGCGGTGTCGGTCTCCTCGTCGATATGAATGAACTGAGTAAAGGTTGTATTGTCATAAAAGTACTGAGTGATCGAGAAGTTTGGGTAAGTAAAGGGTCAACCGTGAACTTGTGAGGGAAATGAATCTAACGCTCACCTCCAGGATCTCCGTCGGCACACCACCAGCCGCTGTGTTCTTGACATAGTCAGCCTTCGTCATTTTGTGCTTAGCATTCCGGTTGAAAGCGTCCGTATGAAGCATCATTAACGAGAAGGCGATGATATAGGGTTGATCTAGAATGAAGAAGAGAGAGAGAAGTCAGTTGCACTGCGAACCTTAAAAAAAAAAAAAAACTGTTCGAAGATTTGGAAACTTACCTTCAGTAGAGTACAGCCCTTCATTGCACTCCATGTACCTCCTCGCAAATGCCTCCATCACCCGATCAATCTGCTGCGTCTCACTAGGCAACTTGATCTCCATAAGCAGCTTCCGCAGCGCAATATCCAACGGATCCGAGCTGAAAGCAAATCGCCGCATATACACCTTCAGCGCTGCTCGACGTATTGCTGTTGCGAGGCTGGCTTCCAGTGGTAAACCTGTGCGCGGGGGCGGGAGCCCGTCCTGTTCTGCCGAAACCGCTTCTGTACTCCGTTTGGCACCGAAAGGGTAGATCAATGTCGATGTCGACGCAAGGAATTTCACGATTTCAGCCCGGCCCATTTTCTTAGCCAAGAAAGCCAGCAACTTTGGAGTCTCGCTTTCAGCCCAAGCTTCGACTTCCGAGGTCGAGTTGGGATCCGCCGGGTTGTTGGTGGGAAGTGGCTGTCCTTGAAGTCCATCCAGCGACGACGGCAGCTGCAAAGACGCGTCAGACTGCTCGCTGGTATCACCGGGTGCGACCACGCCAGTTTGCATATCCCCCACCGGCAGAGATCTGGACGATTCAGAAGCAGGGAATCCAAGGCGCATCCTCAGACGCTGGCCAGCCACAGCTGAACCCTGGGCACCCTGAGCCTCGTCCCCGATATCCCTGGAGCGCGTGCGAGACTGAGAGCGCGCTCGAGATGGTGATGAGAAGTCGGAAGACGACCTTGACTTTCGCGCCAGCATGCTGCCCAATCTTTCCTCCGATTTCGAATGATGAAGCACTCTCCGGGTCGAATCCGTGCGCGCAACAGGTACCTGGCCCTCCCCAAGGAGAAAGTATCGGAGGTCCTCCTGCGCCTCAGTGTCCCGCGCCTTGATAGCGTCCACAGCAGCCGCAGCCGCAGTGACAGGACCCCCGGTTTCACTCCTGAGAGGAGAAGGGTAGCCTTTATTCTGCTGGCGAGCACTTGACGCCTCATCTTCCTCAGTATAACCAGCCGACGTACTCTGCAAAACCGACTGCCCTGTACCAGACTGTAGCGGCCCTGAAGGATTGCGCTCCATTTTGCCCACACCACTAAACCTGTCCAGCTCCACCGCGGAAAGTGTCCGATTCCGGCTCGGCGGACGATCCATAGAAGGCCTAACATTCCCGGCTACCGTAGGTCCGGACGCTCCACCTCTCGCCGGCGTAGGTGGTTGACGCAACAGCGGCGAAAGTACGACTGAGGGAGACTGAGCTTCCTTCGAGCCACCCTCCCCGCCGCTCCTGAAGGGATTTGCCAAGCTAGCAAAAAGACTACTCGTCCGCTGACGCGTATTGCCAAGTACGGAAGAACCCATTCCACTCGCATTACCATTACCGAACAATGCCGCCGCTCCGCCTGCGGCCGCGAGTCTAGAAGCTCCACCGGCACCCGTCGAACTCCCAAATGATGCTTTGCGGGATCCTAGATCATAACCCACAGCTGCGCCGCTAGATGGAACGACAGTCGCCGCAGCGAACGCAGCAGCCTGTCTTGACGCACTCGACAGGCCGACATCACTCGTATGCCGACCTGGCCCCAGACCACCAGCCATCTGTACATCGGAAGCCCCTTCCTTCTGAGAACCACCAATGGCACCGGAATTGGAAAGCGAAGTCCGGGGCGTTCCTACCAAACTCGTCTCCGAACCCGAAGCGCCAGGTCCGTTATTCCTGTTGCCGCCCGGCGACAGTATTCCTAAGCCAAGTCCGATGCTTGAGCTCGAGCCAAAGCGTTTGCGCATAAAGCCGCCATCACCTGCTCGTGGTGGATGCCGCTTGTCCCTGGTCCGTGTGTTGGTCTCCGTTCCTGACGCTGGAACTGCAGATGATGGCGATCTATCAGAGGGAGGGGAGGCTGGTAGCCCGTCTGGCCTATGGGAATCCACGTATTGCGAAAGCGAAGGGAAGGCGGTGGTACTGTGGCGCGGAGTTGAGCTCTGGGGTCGGGAAGGGGTTGTTGTGGTGGATGTATGTGCAGTGCCAAGAGGACCCGCATGAGCCTCTGTCGTTGAGAATGATGGCGAAGGAAGCGGTGAGTTGACAAACCCGACGGAGGTCCAGCTCGCAGGGGTTGGTATCGATCCAGCCGGTAGACCCAAAGTTCCGGCCGGCCTCTCCGCGCCGCCTTCCCGCAAGCGCTCTGAGTGGTAGCGGGAGGAGATCGACGCCGATCGCGAAGCAGGCATCGACCTTCCACCTGTGTACATGCTTATGTTCGATGATTCCTGAGGATCGGACAGAACGTCCTCGGTCCCCATCACTTTCGTGCCGCTATTGCGTCTGATCGTGCCCATCGGCGTTCGATCGTCTTGGGTGTCGTACAGAGTCTCCAGAACGCTGCTCTCGACCCAGCGCGACGAAGAAGGAGGGTAAGGAGCAGGCCCTGCTCCACGACTTGTCGTAGGACTCGGAGGGGCGGCCTCTTGGTCCGAGTTGGCGCCGTTGTTTTTGTGGGTACTGCTGAAAGAATTGAGGCGAGAACGCGACTCGGGATGGGACTGATTCGGGCTGGGAACAGTGGCTAGATTTGGATTCGATCGCGAGCTGATAGGGACCAGACCAAAGGTAGAGGATGATGCTGAAGAAGGTGCACCGGGCAGACCGGCGAGTAGAGGGGATGGACCGGGCCGAGACGCGAAGCCCATGAGCCTAGAGAATGTAGACTGGGCGGGAAAGGACGCTGATGAAATGTTGTCTTTTGTTCGAGATGAAAGATCGTCACCCCGGGATGAGTCGACCCCCAAGGCAGGCAGGAAGTCACGTCTTTTGCCGGAGCTGCTGGTTCGCGGACTGGAAGGCGGGAAGTGGGACTGCTGCTGGGGCATGACAGGGATTGGGAGTGAGGTGTCATGCTTCCTGTACTGCTCCTTGAGCGCGTTCGAGCTGGCGCTCTTGGGACCTAGAAGACGACGTCCCGCCCGTCGACCTGCGTCTTTCACCGGGGGGGCGGACGTGGATTCTTTTGGTGCAGTGCTGGGCTGAACCTTGGGTTGACTGGAGAAGAGGCGACGTTCGCCATCTGCTGTCTTTGGCCGACGGAATATGGAGGCAGTGCGCAGGGAAGTGGTGCTGGGAGGAGTCTTGTGGATGGGGCTGGGGTGAAAATCCGATCCGGGTGGAATCATGCTATTGTCGACGATCTTTGCGCGATTTGACGATGTCAGCGAGGGAGACACAGGTACGTATGGCGCGGCTGGAAATGCGGAGAACTGTTGTTGCTGCTGTTGTTGTTGCTGATGTTGATGATCTTGGTGTTGCAGCTGTAATTGGAGCTGTTGCTGTTGCTGCTTCTTCCTCCGGCCGCCGAACTTGAAGAGACCTGACGCAGGTGAAGACGCCGATGAGCTAGACTGCCCTTGGGAGCCACCCGGGACAGAGAGGGGCGGGAGGTTCGAATGCTGATGTGATTGAGGATATTTGTACGCGAGCTCTGGATCGGTCCCGACGCTGGGCCGTCCGCCTGGTTCGGCCCCCTGAATGCCATCGTATACTAGGCTACCTGCTCCGCTCAACCCGGAACGAGGAGACGGCAAGGCGGACACCACCGCTGAGCTATCACCGCTCCGACTGCTGGAAGGGTCGGACGGACGAGGCCGGGCAGAGAGCGAGGAAGATGAGAATGCTGCGTTTGGGTGAGGCTGTAGCTGAGATCTGCGTTCGTCCTGTGAGGTTTTTGGCGGGGCGAGCTCTCCTGTTGTGCCTGCTGCTTCTGCTGCTGCTGCTGGGGTTGGCGCCGATGCTACGAGTGAGCGCGTGAGCGCAAACATGGCCGCGCTGCTACTCGAAGCCTTCTGAATGCGAAGGCGGGAGTGAGGGTGGTGGAGAGTGAGGAAGTGAGTGGAGAGAACGATGACAGCACGGCTCTATATATTTCCTCAAGTGGTGGGGGTGGGAGAGGGGAAGGATGCTTGAGACCCTTGCAACTACTTTGCTGGAGTCTCAAGCGCGTCTCAGAAGTCACGCATTTAATCTGGTTTATTTTGTCGCTATATGCGATCTTCCAAACAGCATGGCTTGAGCGCGACCACCACCTTCTCACTCAGCTCACCCACTCACCCACTCACTCACCCAGAATGGCAAGCGCAACTCCCACCGCAATCGCAGCCGCAGCAGGCGCGTCCTCCTCAGCTGCACCAGCCGCCGCCTCAGCCGGTCTCGCCATCGTAACACCCTTCGAGGACCGACCCTTGCCCAAGACACTCTGTCTCTTCGATGTCGACGGAACACTCTCCATGGCTCGCCAAAGTGCAACGCCAGAAATGATCGCAACCATCGCCAAGCTCAGGCGCAGGTGTGCTGTCGGCGTCGTTGGCGGATCAGACTTGAAGAAGATCAAGGAACAGCTCGAGGTGGAAGGTGTCCCAGATTGTGAGTACATGCACCCATCCCGCTTGCTTATACATAGAATCTCAATGCTAACGTCCCTTTCCATGAGCCCAGTGACCCAATTCGTCGACTATGTCTTCGCAGAAAACGGACTCGTCGGATTCAAGCTCGGCAAAGAACTCGAGGCTGCTTCCTTCATCAAATGGATCGGAGACGACAAGTACAAAAAGCTCGTCAAGTTCGTCCTGCGCTACATCTCCGAGCTCGACCTCCCCATCATGCGGTAAGTTCAACAAATGATCTGGCATCCCTCATTTTAGGCTATCTGGCGCTGAACATCATCTCCTCAACAGCGGAACATTTGTCGAATTCCGCAACGGCATGATCAACGTCTCTCCCATCGGCCGTAACGCGTCCACCCAGGAGCGTCACGACTTCGAAGCCTACGACGCCCAACACAAGATCCGCACACAATTCGTCACCGCTCTCAAGAAGGAATTCTCAGATTACGGTCTGACATATTCCATCGGTGGTCAGATCAGCTTTGACATCTTCCCCCACGGATGGGACAAGACGTACGCCCTCGGTCGGATCGAGAAGGACGGATGGGAACAGATCCACTTCTTTGGAGACAAGACGTACGAAGTAAGCGTCATCTCTCTCTTGTCGATCTTTTGCTTTCAGAGTCTTTGGCTGATCCTTTTTACCCTCTCTACAGGGCGGAAATGACTATGAGATCTTCTCCGACCCTCGTACCATCGGACACACCGTCGACGCACCAGAGACAACCATGAAGCTCCTCGAGGAGCTCTTCCACCTCTCCACCCACCCTTAACCCTCTTGGACCAGCCCTAATATCTATTCTCTCCTTCATCAATAATCTCAAAGGCGTTGCTCCGTCATTCAAGCAAGCCCCGTCAAAGAGGCGGGAGTGAGGCAGGAAAGTTGGGAACATGTGAAGTCAGAGATGACGGCGCGTGTATATGAGAGTCCAAAGGAGAGGTGTTGCAAGAGAGGCAAAGCGAAGAAATAGAAAAGGGGACAAGATTACCCAGTCTACGAAAGAGCCCATGAAAGTTTGTGACTGGAGGAAAGGAGAGATTGGAGAGGGGAGGGGAGGAGGGGGATGAGGGAAAGGGGGGGGGAGGAGATCCGAAATAAAGAGCACCAAGTAAAAACACAGGTCGGTCCGCTACTGGCGCTTAAGCCGTCAGTGCCCGCTGCTCCTGCTGCAACTGCTGCTGTGCCGCAGCCCGCGACGCTCTCCACGTAGCCTCCATCTCAACCAAGTCCTTCTGCAAAGCCCGCGTGGAAACAGGCTTCGTCAACCAAACGTCCATCCCGCACTGCGTCAGCCCACGGATCTTGTCCTCCTCCGAGCTGAGCGCGGTAATGGCTACGATCCGAGGGTGATGGCCCTCGCTGAACGCAGGGTGGGATCGCATCTGTGTCGCAGCTTGGAAGCCGTCTTGCACGGGCAGGCTGATATCCAGCAGGACGACGGAGGGTCGGAAGGAGATATACTTCACAACCGCTTCGACGCCGTCCTTGGCTTCCTCGTACTTGATCTTTAAGCGCTTACAAAGAGTCGTCAAAAGCTTGAGGTTGATCGGGTTGTCCTGTGGAGCAAGAAACGCAAAATTATCAGTTTGTACATTCTTCGTCTTCGTCCACTTCTCCCTCCGTTTCTTCTTCACTCACCTCAACGACCAAAACGCGGAACTCATCGTCGTCCGCCTTCTCCCCCGCAACTTTCGCCATCTGATGCACGATTTCTTCCGCAGCCTTGGCCTGTTCCTCACTCTCAGACCGCTTCCAATTCCCCCGTCGACCCGCAGCTCCCTCAGGAGCTGCCTTCGCCATCTGAGTCGCCTTCTCCGCAGCTACCTCCACGGCCGCCTTCACCTGATCTTCGCTCCCAAGAGGCGGTGGAGAGCGAATCGGAGATGCGTGATCACCAGCTTCACCACCATGAGCCTCTGCCGCCGCTGAAGAATCCAAAGTTCTGTCCTGACCGCCTTTCTCGGCACCAGCACCACCACCACCAATGGCTTCCCCAAGCTCCATCTTCGATGGCCGCGTCGACGGTGAGATCGCCTCCGAACTCGCACTCAAGGAATGAAAGATCGAACTTGTTGAAGATGACTGCCGATGCCGATCCATCGAAGCCCCCTTGAGCGCAAATGGCTTGTCCTGCTGCAAGAACTCATTCAACCCCCGAAGCTTCGAGGGTCCATATGGCATTCGAACCACATGGATCGGTCTCGCTCCCAGCGGTCCAAGATCGATCCGGTCCGAACTTGTCTCGTTCCGACTAACGACAAGTACCCGCGCGTATGGTGGCAGACTCAACAGCGCTTTCAGCACCGAGTCATCCAATCCAGACCCTTCCCAGGCCTCCGCATTATACGTCGCATTCAGCACCCGCTCGCTGATCACCAGCAAATCCGGTAGGCCGCCAATCTCCTCAACAGGAAGGACATTCTTCGCCCGCAACATCTTTCGCAAGAAGTCGCATGCGCTCGAAATGCCCACGTTGTCACATCCGAGGAACGCAACCGCATGACACGCATACCCGGTCGACTGCATCATCGTCCTGTTGGGTCCCAACGGCGTGAGAGGCAGCGAGATCGTGATCGTCGTACCTTTGCCCACCTCCGATATCACATGCATGCTCCCGCCCATCTGACTGACGAGAGAAGCAGCTATCACGTTCCCCAACCCAACTCCGCCGTCGAATGCTGACCCTTTCACGAAGGGCTCCATAAGCTTGTTGGTGATGAACTCCTGCGACATTCCAGGTCCCGTATCCGCAATTTCGATATCAACGATGACCTGCTTCTTCGGCGTTTCCTCCGCACGTTGGCGCGCTGTGACCTTGACCACACCCCGGGCCGTAAAGCGCAGCGCGTTGTTGATGATCTTCCGCAATACTTTGGCAATCTTGGTGCGGTCACATTTGAACCTGTCGAACACGTCCAGTGTGTCGATAATGAGCTCTGGTGGTAATTCGGGCTCGCGAACGGATGATGTCCGGGACGAACTCGGCCGAACCGTACGCGAACACACAGCATCTTCGCCGGCCTCTTCGGATTCTGCGCTCGTACCACAACTGCGTGCATCCATGCTCGCATCCCCATCCTTCTCCTTCTCCTCACGCACTTCCTCCTCCTGAACAGTCTGCATCTGACCTTCCCCTTCGAGTGTTGTCGGCGCCAGCGATATTCCAGCGATTCCCTTGCGAATCTGCAAAGTGCCCGTCCGAACAGCCTCAAGCGCAGCAGTCAAGTCCCCTTCACTGTGGCCCTGTGACGATTCTGAGCCCGTCTGAGATGGAGATCGGAGAGCCTCATTCTGCTTTATCGACATCTTCCGCACATGGAGCTCTTCAAGCGCGACTTCCTCGATCAAATCACCGATGTCGATGTCGTCTACCGCAGATGCCTTGGCGCTCTGAGCGGCTTGCTTCGTATCCGTTTGCACGCCAGCAATCTCACCAAAAGTGAGAACGTCATCGAGCAGACCGTTCAACGAGCTCGAAGCCCTACAAATGCCATCGAAGATATGAAATGTAGAAGGAGTCAGCTAACCGAGTCCGACACTCATGCCAAGCAAAAAAAGAACAGAACTCACAGTCGAATGCTCTCCAGCAGATTATGCAGTAACGCCGGGTCCGACGTAAGCATCGTATCCCCACTCTCTTCATGACTCTGAATGGCATCCACGATCCCCAAAATCCCATGCAGAGGCGTCCGGAATTCGTGCTGCAAGCCCCTAATCAGACTCAACTGCGCCCGATCCACAGCCCGAGCCTGCTGCGCAAGTAAAGAGGAGTATAGAACCGCCCCTACACTCTCAAAGAAGAGCAACTCCGACTCTTCGACCGCTACCTCGTCCACGAAGGTGGCAACGATCAGGACAACCGGGTTCCCCCTCGAAAGTGGGAAGATCGGGAGAGCCGCGTACTGTCTGGCGTTAGGGCACAACAACCCAAGCGGGTTCGTCGCCGCAAGCTCACCCGCAATGCTTTCGGAGACCGAGCCGGTCGACGAGCCAGACCGTCCCAGAGGCACTGAACCCTGCTGATGCTGTGGCATCCCGTCTAATGCGCTCGTGCTAAACGTCCGGTTGTACAGGCTCGAATTCAGTCCAGGTCGCCCGCCCCCGAGCACGTTGAAGGGAGTCGGCGGCCCACCAGGAGACTGAAGCGGCACACTAGGCGCACTCGCCCGAGTCGGCTGCATCCCCAACCGAGCGGCCACCTCGGCCCTCTGCCTATATCTCTCATTCTCCTCCTCGTCCGAATCCGCCTCCGTGTCCCATAGGCACTGCCGGTAGAGCTGTGGACGGATAGGGTTCCGATCCTGTCTCCACCGAGTGAGCCACCTCGACAATGACCTCCTCTGCAGGATTCCGTCGAGGTGAGGAGTGAGCGCTTCATCGCCGAAGTGGCAAACGATCTTTGGCGGCTCCGCATTGGCAGATTGCGCACAGACTTCATGCTGAAGTTTCTGCTGTTGCTGACGCGTTGTCTGCGGAATGTCGTACGTGCTGTTATGGATGGAAGTGCGAGAAGAGGCCGAGGACATATGCTGATGCGAGTGCCAATAGGAGTTGACACCGGCCGAGCTGGCCATCGACGTCGATGTCGGCGCACCGGAATGAAGGGGGGTGTTCGTCGTGCTGGAGCCCGTCGCAGCCGCGGCAGCAGAAGCGGTGTTACTACCAAGCGGCGGCTTTGTACCATCTGGCGGGCTAGCCACATGAGATTGCGCGCGTTCTTCGCCAGGCGAGTCGACGGAGTCGGTCCGTCCAGACGAGTTAAAGGAGAGGGAAGGCGAAGGGGAAGGCAGCCAAGGAGTGAGTGGATAGGCAGTACCCGAGGTGGATCTGCGCTCGTGCAGAGTGGACACTCTGAACGTGGAAAGGTCGATGGCGGTTACGCTGTCCGCATGTAGAGCCTTGCGAAGATGCTTGCAAGCCTGTTCGACCCTGCGAGGACAGATGTTGAAATTCCCGTCGCGAGCATTAGCGCTACTGCCCGCAGCCGCTAAGCCAGCCGTGGTCATTTCTTCTGCCGTGTCCTGGTCCTCATCGAGACTGCGGGCGAGGGAAGACATGGCGCGCTGCATCTCAGCGACCTTGACGGCGCGAATCTGGAGATAGTCATTCTCGAGTGCATCTCCGCACATACGGGCAATGCTAGTCAGAAGCTCGGAATCGGCATTGGTCCAGTCGAAGCGCGGCTCCTTCGCGAGGATACAAAGTCTGCCGATGGTGACATTTTTGGAGCTATGGGAGGATTTTTCGAGGCAGCTTGGACCAGAAGGGTTGACGCGAATAGGTGCCGATGCGTAGAAGTGGAGACCCTCTCCATTGATGCTATTTGGAAAGCCGCCTGCCTGGGTGCAAGGTAAGCCGGAGAAGGCCCACTCGCTGTGGAGGTCGGGGATGACGAGGACCTCATCGGCGAGCAGCATGGCGTGACCGCATACGGTCTTGTTGATGGGAACAGATGTGGGGTCTGTGGGGGCGCCTATACCAGTGAAGACGAACATTTCGGAAGGATTTTTGAGGTTTGCCATAAAGATGGCAGAGAAATCGGCCCGGAAGACGGCTTCTGCGAGGGCGGAATATCTTTGGAGGGTCGGTCTGCGGAGAGCGTCGACGAGACGGAAGCGGCGAAGTGCTTCGCACCTCTCTCTTCGAGCGGCTGGAGCGGGGAGTGGGGGTTGGAAGTAGCCCTTGTTCAGAAGTGATTCGAGGGTCGACTGCGGGTCAACACGGCCACATTTTCTTGAACATGAGGCGGCACTCTTTGCGTCTTGCAAAGATTCTGAATTTGACTCTGCGGGCTGTTCCTCCGGAATAGTGCCGGTGGGTGTGCGCCTGTGTGTAGAGAAGGGTAACAGAGAGAGAGAGAGAGAGAGAGAGAGAGAGAGAGAGAGAAATGAGTCACGAGTTTTCTTTGTACAGCATGTAGAGGCCGATTGAAGGACGTACGATGATCGCCGAGTATTATCAGTGGAGGTTCCAGCCTCGCTACCGTCAGTATTGTCGGAAGTATTGAAAACGAAAGCTGGTGAGGCTGTGGGTGGAACGGAGGAGAGAGCCTTCTTGTAGAGCTGAGGACGTGGAGTTGGGTCCATGGTCGCAATGGAAGCGGCATTCCATGCTCCCTTGGAGTAAGCGCTGAGCCAGGAAGCCCAGGATGATGCGGTGAATGCGTCCGGTTTTGCAGGGCCTCCGTAGATTGTCTTCACGCTGCCTATGTTCTCGACAAGAGGAGACGAGACTTCGAAAGGGTGATGGAATGCGGCTTGAGCTGCGGCCGAGGCAGCCTGTGCGCCCGATACGAGTGGCAGAGGCGGGGAGAAGGGAGATCTTGAGGGAACAGGGACGGGGTCGAAGTAGGACCCCATGACCTCTGCGCGACTTTGTTTCCTGTGGGCGGGTGTTCCTCCTTCTTCTGAGTGATATGCTGGCTGCTCTGCTGGCCAGGCTGCCGAGTTGCTGGCGCCGGACATAGCTGCGCTGCGGATTCTTTGCGGCGAGTTGATGTTTCTTGTGAGATGATATGCGCCCTGAGTTCAACTCGAGTCCCTGCGCAGAGTAAACGAGAGGGAGGAGGGGCCTGGAGGGGGGTGGAAGGAATGCGCTTGCGCGTGGGAAGGGAGAGGGAGGTGACAGTCCGCGGTCTGTATGTATGCTGTTTGGAGTGAAGAAGAGCGAGGGAGAGCAGCAGGCAAAGGGTTGGCCATCGTCGATGGGAGGCGACCAAATATAAAGAAGTAGTGGGAGTCAGTAGTCTTAAATTTCACATCGATCAAGTGCCGAATGACCCGGCAAATGAAAGTCTTATCTGCAGTCTTTATATCCTGAGAGTGAGAGACTCCATCACAATCTGGTCTTTGCACAGTCTCAGAAGTCACAGCGCACATTGGTACCCGGTTCCGCGTGCTCTAAAACCATGGCTTGCTTCTGAGCGGCGTCGCTGAGACGCTGAGACCGCCGAGATAGCGAGCCAACGATTGTGAGTGACCGGTGACCTAATAAGACCTCGTGTGCGAGACTTTCACGTGGCTTTCAACACATTCATTGTTGCCCGCATGTTCAACCGCTCACCATGCGCACCATGTCTCTTCTGTAGAGTGTCATGTGAAAGGTGTTCAATACAATGCGCTCATGCGACTCCGATGAGATGAGATGCTGTACAAGGCCTGGAGCTTGGAGCTTGGAAGTTGGAACCTGGAAGGAAGGGAAAAAGTACGTACTACTGCTCGGAGCCTTTCTTCCATCGCACCGACGTGTCCTTTTGGCAGTCCTCAGCTTCCTTCCTCCCTTCTT
>RDSH01000270.1:0-25932 GCA_009428295.1 Tilletia walkeri
CAGCGCTCTGTCGACGAATTTTACCCACCTTTACCCCCGCGGGGGTAAAATGAATGTGGGTAAAATTCGGGACTCTCTCGCGCTACCAAGCTACCATCTGGTACTTCCGTACCAGCTGGATGCCCGGGGTATATCCTCAACAAGGGATTGGCGGGGATGTAGTCCCCTTCCTATGCTCAGATGCAGGGCGTCTCCAGACTCTCCTCCCTGACGACGAGGTCGGTCCGAGGGCATTCAAGGGGAGATTCTCTTCTGTCCTAGGGTCATGTACGCCGGACGGTCTCTGCGAATACGTTGCTCATACAGAACTCGGACTTGCAGCCAGACAGGTTACGACTTGCCAGCGAAACCCGACGGATGGGGGAAATTGAACCAGTTGTGATTACTATACATTGACAGGCCAGTATGAAGTAGGACGAGAGAGAACGGTTCAGCTCCGGCTACTGCTCAATGATGAACGATGAAATGTCTCTTGCACATTCGAAATTGCAGGAGGCGGTTGGATGAGAAGGGTGGTTGGAAGATGCAGCGAAACGCGTAAACCGGCTTGAGTAGCTTGTTGAAACAGGGTCGAGATCGAATCATCGTCTATGTCGGACGCAACAGCCGGAGCAGACAGAGGACTGGAGAAAAACTCTTGCGTATTGCGGTTATCCAGCCACAGTGGCTGCATCACCTCTTGCTCCAGATGCCGACCGGCCGGAGAACGGAGCTCCCGTGTTGCCAGGCTGGAGGAAGTGCATGTGTACCATCAGTTGACTGCACACGCTCGTGAGCTCGCCCATCGAGCGGAGCACTTCGCGTGGGAAGTCGTGCTCAGAGGTGATACCTCTGATGAGCGTCGACACCTGAACAACGGTCTGCAACGAGGATCACCCAGATTTCGAAATGAAATCAATGGCTTGGAAAAAACAAACATGTAGCAGTGCGCACGAAGAAGACTCACCCGAACAAGAATGTTGCCGTCCTCCCATAGCTTCTTGATCTCAGCAGCAGGTTGCTTGATGAGATTCGTGCTCGTAACCGTCGACATTCCGCTATCGGGAACACCGCCTGCATCACCGTCTAAACTTGCGCGAATTGTTTCCAGTGTGCCTTGAAGCTGGTCCGTAAGAGTGCTCGCGCCTGACAGCTGGACGTTCAGATCGCGCATTCGGCGGGACAAGAGACTGCCACCTGATGTCCCGTTCGCTCCAGCAGAGCCCGTACTAGTATCTCCTGCCTGCTGCTGCAGTTGCTCCTCGTTCTGCTCTTGCTGCTGAGCCGCCATCTCCAAGTAGCCTTCAAGTGAACCCCAGACAGCGCTGGCAGTTGTCGTCAACTGATCCGTCAGCATCAGAAGATGGTCATCCGCCACAGGTGTTCGGTCCCGATCACGTCGTCCACTCGCAGAACCGGCTGTCCGCGGCCTGGAGGCTCCGCTCACGGATGTGTTGCCAGCAGTGTGAGGACGGGTAGGTGGCAAGGGCGGCTGCCCTCCTCCACCCCAACCGACGACGGCAGGAGTCCCATTAGGATTAGCCCCAGCTGAGCCAGCCGACGCGCTGGATCCGGTCCGTCCGCGGCGAACAGGACGAGAAGGCAAGCTGCGACTGTAAGCATGATCGAAGTATTCCTTCCTACCATCTGCTGATGTCTCCTGTTGAGGCCCGTGTTGTTGCGAACCGCTTTCACCCCTGCGCGGCCCAAATCCGTTCGCTGACGCCAGCATGATCGGTCGGCCGCCCGGTGAACGAGGAAAGCCTGCGGCCACTTCGTCTTGGTAATTTTGGATAGAAGGAAGCGTGCCCAGGCCAGAGGGCGCCTGTCGTCGATAACTGCCGCTGACAAGACCACCCGAACTCGAAACCGTGTCGAACATGCCGCTTCCCGTTGATGACGATGCAGACAAGAGCTGGCCATTCTCGCTGCCGGTTCCAGATCCGGACCTTGACCGCCCTGAGTTGTTCAGATGGATCGAAATCTCAGAGAGAGGCAAAGGTGGGACGGGAGGCAGATCAAAGTCGTCATCGCCCTCTCCGCCCGCTTCCATCCGCCGCTTCTCTTCATTGATCAGTTGCTCCATATTTCCGGTTGGGGCTCCTCCTGCCTTGGATGTGCCCGAACTGGAAAGGTGGTTGGCCGGCGCAATCATAGCCCCTTGCTCGACATCCCGAGCGCTGAAGTTGCCGGCATGTCGATTTCTTGCCGGTCGGTGAGCAGTGATGAGGGGACGAGTCTTGCTAGGAGAAGCCTGCTCCGCTATGGAGGGTAAAGAGGGAGTGGAGAACGTTGAACCTGCGGCGACATGCCCAAGACCGCCATTTACCGCACGTCCGGACTTAATGCCATTCATGGAGGAGAATGATGCAGATGCACTCGGATTGCCTGAGGGCGGTCCATTTGCGGTTGCCGTGCCCGAAAGATATGGCATGAGCGCCTCAATTTGTGGTCCGAGTGTCCGATACGAATTGCTGACCTCGGCGATACTGCCGAATAGCATCAAGAGAAGCGTGCGGGTGTAGCGAACGTCGGCAGTGTTGAGCAGGGCTCGCAATTGAAGTTGCAGTACACCAATCACTTTCCGGAATATCTGCACGCTGTCTTTGCACGCAAGGAAGACGTCACGGACAACGATTGCAGGTGGTGTACCTCTACGGCACATACTGTCGAACCGGTCGAGTGCGTCGATGAAGTGGGCCATCGAAGCGCTGGCAATATCGAGTACGCGATTTATCGGAGCCGATACCCGTCCATCGTCTGTCGAAACGCCTGACGCAGTCGTGGCTGGTACAACTGCGAACATTATGTACTGCTTCAGAGCGGAGTGGATTTGAGAGAGTGCATACAGCACGCCTCGAGTAGCGTCCACTACGTCAAGCACCGCCTGCGGGACGGCCTTGTTTATGGTAGAAGAAGGAAGCATCGATAGCCGGCGGAAATAGCTGTTCCTCTCTGCCTCCGCCTGTGCAGAGGGAGAGAGAGGATCCGCGGCTTCTCTCACTTGCTTGAGGTCGTTGGGCGGGCCTACCAGTAT
Source organism: Tilletia walkeri (assembly GCA_009428295.1). Taxonomy (NCBI): domain Eukaryota; kingdom Fungi; phylum Basidiomycota; class Exobasidiomycetes; order Tilletiales; family Tilletiaceae; genus Tilletia; species Tilletia walkeri. Next base: position 3,017 of record RDSH01000270.1, read on the forward strand.
GAGACGACGCCGGGAGCTTATGGACGACGCGAAACTCGTATCTCTCGGAAGACTCGTGATGGGCGAAGTCTTGGATTGGTTGGTGGGGCTGCTTGAGTAGTCATCCGCCGGTGAAGGTGGGGCTGTCGCCGCTAGACTCGGTCTTCTGGGCATCGATCCGCTGCCGCTTAGCGTTGCAGAAGTCTGGCCGGGGGAATACGTGAGGGGATGTGGTAATGGCGGTCGCCGGACACCGTTCATTGGGCGCTTCGGAAGTGGTACACCGTCAACACCAACGGGCAGGGCTCCATCTCCTGCATTACTACTACTCGCACTCCCCATTCTTCTATGTGAGAAGTTTCGACCGAACGACTCGTCCACACGGCTGCTGATGTGCTGGCGCTCTTGAGTAAGTCTGTCGTTTTGTCGAAGGTCTGGCAGCGATTTCTTACCCTTCAAGATCACTTTACCCTTCTGTGTATCTCTTGGATTCGCCTGTCCTATGCTGTGCGAATTGTTGCGCATATGGGATAAAGTTGGCACCATTCGATTGGCCACCAGGAAAGCTCGATCTTCCAATTTGCCCGCGACAGGGGTGGTAGAGCTTGCGCCACGGCTCATGAAAGATCTAGAGCCGACGCTCGACATCGATGTCACCGAGCCGTCGCGCTGGTGCCCGTTGGAAACGGCAAGCATTTGTCGGAAGTTGGAAATCGATGCTGCCATTGAAGCTTCACTCAAGCTTGGTCTGTCGAAGCTTGGTCTTTCGATGCTTGGCCGGTCCAGCGTTTGAGACAGATCGCTGATGCTCGGTCGATCAGATGTCCCCGGCCGAGAGCTTCCACTCTCGCCTTGGTACTGAGATTCACGATCGAGGTCCGGAAGATCCTCGATTTGCTCAACATGCTCTGGCTGCGGTGTGATTGGACTGACGTCTTGCTGGTCATTGTCGCCATTCTGTTCGCTCAGCGTAATTGACCTTGAAGCTTCCTGAGGCGAGACCCTTCGAATTCTGGGTGGACTGGATGTCACATCCGCTCCGTCCACATCTACGCTGACAGCAGCGGCATCACTCGTGCTCGCGTCGTTTGCAGATATGAACGAAGTTCCACCCTGTGCTTCAGAAGCGATCGCTGGTTGAGAAAGAGCATTGGCGTTGATCCAGCCTTGTAGCTTGGAGATCCAGCGGGACATCGCGGCTTCGTCGTTCCTCCGAATCCGGTCTTTCTCCTCTGCAGATATACTTGGATCCCTCAATTTCCTCTGCTCTGTTTGATGATCTCCGCCTCCCTGCATTACTTCTGCTGGCGGCCACTGGAGAGGGTTAGGCGTGAGTCTGACGGTTCGAAGTTTCTTCATCCTTCCCAACCAGGCTGGTAATCTTTCCAGTCGATTATCACCGATCGCCAATATTCGAAGATTGATGAGGTTTCCAGGGCTTTCCGGCAACAGTCGAATCTTGTTGCGAGCCATATCCAGAATCTCGAGAGCGGGAAGCTCGCAAATCTGAGGCATGGTGATGAGGAAGCTTCAGAAGGTGCTGACCATGATCACCACCAAACAAAGGGAATTGAGCACTCACCACTGAGGGAACTTCCTTGATCCCATTGTGACGGATGTTCAGATACTTGAGGCGTCGCAGATCAGCAAAAGCTGTCGGAAGCCTAGTCAGCCGATTAGTGGCGAGCGAGAGTCTATCGGCAGGGAGGAGAGTAAAAGAAATGATAGGTCATGAGCGAAGATCTCCCTTCGCATCGGTGGACTAAGATTGTGACTCACCTGACCACGTCATGCTTGATGTGCTCGATGACAAGTTCGGGCAAGTTCACAATTCCGTGCGCTGTCAGGTCCAGCGTGTCGATATCCTTCGAATCTCTCGAACCTGGCCGTGGCACAGAAGCCGATCTCTCGGGAGACTGCTTCCCTTTCGCCGACGCCGGATTTGATCCTGATGGAAAGCGAAACTCGTCCATTCCCTCAAGGCGCTGCTGAGGCCGTGAAGCTCGCTCGCGCATGTCGAGGACGACCTGTAGCAGCTCCTGATCCGTAATGGGTGGCACTGACCTCTTGGAGGTTGCCATGGTGGCCCGTGACGCTTCCGATGGTGCCTTGCGCTGAGGCGCATTAATAGCACCCGTTGCATTCTCTACGGCAGGGGAGGTTGAGTTTTGAGGCACAGCGGGAGGAACTGGAAACCGTTCGAAGCTGGCTTGACCTGCATGTCGTCCTGATGTTGGCGCTGTAGTCTGAGGAAGTTGCGGGCCCACTGCGCCTGAGGCAGACTCAGAAGCAGACAACGGCCCAACAGCCTCCCTCAGTGCCATGGACGAGGCAGCGCCGCCAACACCACCGGCTGAGCGTCCATTCAGACGAGCGCTGTCGGATATGGACGGCTCCTGATACGGCGTTATCACAGCGGGCGAGGCGAATATTGCATTGGAGCTGGTGGTGGGCGTGAAGGGGTCGAAGAAAGCGTCTTCTTCTGCCGCAGCTCCGTCCGTGTATCCTTGCGCCGCCCGATTTTCATGCTGCGAGTCCATTCGGTCGACCTGCGGAGCGTACAGTTGCTGCTGCTGTTCAGCGGTGTCGTTCCGGCGGAAGTAGAAGCCGTCCTGGCTGGTCTGAAAAGACATCGTTGTTGAGGTATCGGGGGAGCAAAGCCCCTTTCTTCGCGAGCAGGTGGCCGCTCGTCACCCACTAATGTTGCGGCTGGCACTGGCGCTGGCGCCTGCCTTTGAAGAATCTTCGCGCGCTACCTTAGACCGACTCGCGGCGGTACGCTTCGTTCGCAAATCGGACGTCCTGACCAGACCTGGGCTGCGGCGACGGGTTGAATGCTGCCCAGCAGCAGATTTGGGTCGATGCTCTTGCGCGACAGATTTGAAAGGGATCTCCGCGCCTGTGAAGAGAACGATGGACAATTGACACCTGGCCTTGCGCCTCGCTGTAGAAGAGAGTAAGTCTGATCGAACACCTTGCGACGATGCTCAGCGAACGAGGTCAGCTTCCTAAACCCTGGAGCCTCTTCTGTTGGTCTCCTCATTTCACAGAGGCGAGATCAGCTCATGTTGCCATGCAGACGACATCGACATCGACGTGGGGTGGGCAGCAGGAACTCTCGACTTGTCAATTGCAAAACGGAGAGGGGGTGACAACTAGAAGGCCAGGGAGGATGCGCGGGCAAGAGGAGACATGGGCGGTTGAGGGATGTTAGGGGACAGAATGAGTCTGAGCAAAAGAAATGGTTGAAGCTGAATAGAACAACAAATGATGGAGAAGGAAAACGTGTACGATGGCAGAATGATCGACCGATGTGTGTCGAGGCAGAGAGTTGAGAGGAAGGGTGGGTTTGACCTGAGCCGGTGCATCGATGTCGAGCTGAAGAGTCGATGGGCTGGCAGACAAATGGCAGAAAGCTTCAAAATTCGTCCACATCGGAACCCTCTGCATCCTCGTCCCCGCCCTCAGAGTCACTTGCAGGAACGTATCCGTACGGCGGTGGGACGGCGACAGGAACCCGTATTTTCGGCACCGCGGCCGCCATGGTGAATCCCTGAGGTCGGTTCTGAGCCGCTTCTTGGACTGGAATCGGAATCGGAGCTGGAGCTGGCACTGGAGTTGGTACCCAAGCTGAAGCTGGTGGCGGCGGCGGTGCCGGTACTGGTACTGTTATTGAAGCTACAGCTGGCGCTGGGGCTACGACTGGAGCTGGCGCTGGAGCGGGAACTGAAGCCGCAGCTGGAGCCGTTGCTAGAGCCGTAGCTGGAGCGGGAGCTGAGATTGAAGCCGGAGCTGGAGCCGGAGCTGGAGCCGCAGCTGGAGCCGCAGCTGGAACTGGGCCAGGAGCTGGAGCAGGAGCTAGAGCTGAAGCTGATGCTGATGCTGGAACCAAAGAGGGAGCTAGAGATGAAGCTGGCGCGGGAGCCTGCGCAAGGACTGGTGGAGGTACTGGTGCAGGAGCTGGTGCTGTAACCGGTACTGGAGCTCGAGATCGGACAGGGGCCGCAGTTGGGGCTGGAATCGAAACCGGAGCCGCAATGGTAGCAGGGATTCGCGTCGGTACAGAGACTGGCGCCGAAACCGGAATCGGAGCCAAAAGAGGGGCCGATGTCGGGACAACATCATTCGCGCTCAAGCCATTTGATTGCTGCTCTATTGCGTCTATGAATTCGTCCTGTGACTCGGTAGATGGCGGCGGCGAAGGCTTCTTCGCTTTTGCCTTCGCCACCTTTGTCTTCTCCGGTTTTGTCTTCTCCGTTTTTGTTTTCTCCGGCTTCGTCTTCTCCGGCTTCGTCTTCTCTGGTTTCGTCTTCTCCGGTTTTGTCATGTCCGTCTTCATCTTCTCCGTTCTTGTGCTCTCCGACGAGGCGCTAGGCTTGGTGTTCGGTTTGCTTGGCACGGCCAAGGGAACCGCCGCCTCCACCTCAGCACGCTCATAGCTCTCCACAAGTTGTGCTTCGATCGTCCCCAGTTTGGAAGGACTGTTGGGTCCCAGAGACATCATCAAGTCGCCAGAGTCCCCGTCGTCAGGTGATGAGTCATCCAGGAATGCAGGAGCGTCGAAAGGTCTTGCTGGTTGTTCAATCCGATTGACAAGGAACGGAGTCCACTTGAGCAATTCAGGCCGGACGTGCAGGTATCCCTTCGATTCGAAATTGCGCAGGTGAATGTTGACGTACTCGCGATCAAAGTGGATGCGGTATTCGCTCGGCACGGACATGGTGTCGACCTTGTCGTTCGATTCCTCTGCGTTTGGCTGCTGCGAATTCGCCGAGCTGCTGGGATTCTTCCTTTTCCGTGAACGAGAACTTGTCATCGATGTGCTCCCATCCCTTGCCTTGTACTTTGCTGTGGCTGGTGCTCGATGTTTTCCAGTGCTGCTACTGGATATTATGATCATGTCGGATTCGCGAAGGACGTAGTAGACATCGTCCACTGTCATTGCAGTCGCCTTGCTGATCTCTGTTGAGCAGAATACGATTTAGCTCATGTTTTGGAGCTCGAAGCGAGCTTGAACTTTGCAGCTTACCGTCCAATGTCAGATCGCCCGTGCTTGTCCGCAGATACTTGTAGACGGCCAAGGTCCAGTAATTCTTGTAACTGAGCAGGCCCAGGTCCGACAATGGTTTCTCCGGGGATCCCAATCTTCCCTCCTTTTTCCCTAACAGATAGCCTTGAGACCGAAAGAAGAGATCAGTCGTGAATCAGCGTGGGAACGTTTGTCAGCAAGTGCACTCACTGATGTCGATTAAAAAGTTGCCCCACCCACGCCGTTGTCGTATGGGCAAGGTCATAATGCAGGAAAGATTGTAATTCAGAGGGCTTCGTTTCTCTTTGCTGAAGTAGCCGACGAAGTGCGCTCCGAGCTCGTCCGCTTCCGTGACGACATAGAATAGGAATGGCTCGACATCATAGTAGAGTGTCTTGTGATCTAGAAACATCTTTGCCAGCAAGCAAAGATTTTGACAGTATATCTGATCGAAGGTTATGCTCAGCAACTTGACCATGTCGTTCAAGCTTGAGAGCCCTGCATTTGACTCACCTTGTTCTTTCTCCCATCCACCTCGAATACAGACACGTTACCGTCTCTGTAGATTTCGTCGCCGGGAGGATGTCTGACCTTGCACTTCATCTGTAAGAGGAGAGAACTGACCGTCAGTGTTTGAGCTAGGATCAAAGCGTCTCCGACACATTCGTACTCACCCTGTGCCGGCTCGCCATGAAGCGGCTCTTCATGTACTTGAGACAGAATTCGCACATCCAAAGACGACCGTCTGGTACCAGACTATATTCCTCAGGATAGGGAGCTTGGTACCACGTGTCGATGTCGAATTCCCCAAAGCGAATGCACTTGATGGGCATGGCACTACCAGACTCAGCAGAGCTGGAGGTTTTGTTAGGTGTCGAGGGACTGTTGAGAGTGTGCGCGCTGGTCGAGGCGACCGGCTGAGAGGCGCTCATACTGGCCAAGTCATTCGCCGACCGAAAGTTCCTAAGAGCTGTTTGGGCAACACCGGGCGTGCTGGGCACGGGAGCTCCATACGTCATAGTGGCCTTCAGAGCCCGCCCGCTAGCGCTGAGCGCCGTCGGTAATGTAGGCAGCACGCCCCCCATTTTGAGCTCGGCGGTCTTCAGACTTCTTTCAAACCGCTCCTTGTCCTCCAACCCTGGCTTTGTCTTTGAAGTGTCCGCGTCCACCTCGTCTAAGAGCCCGCCGAATACATCGTCCTCTGATTCCTCCTCCTCATCCTCTGTCTCCGCCAGCGCTGCGCTTCTTTGATTATCCTCGTCAATGACTGGAGGCTGATATACGGGCGCAGGTGTCCGCAGCGGCGGTTCTGCCTTTTGTTGGCGCTTGGGAGGCGGTGGAGGGGAGGGATCCAACTCTGTGTAGATTCTCATCGCTGAGGACTTGCGCGCCGTACGCCCTGACTTGGTGAAGTAAGCTTTCATATGTGGAACAAGGAGATTGTGAGATGTCGGCTAATTCCAAAGCTGAGGTTTCGAGTGAATACTCACTTCCTTCACTACAGTAAGCGCACTTTCCCTGGAGAGACATTTGAGCGCCGCAGTTCCTACACTTTGAGCGGGTTGGGGGAGCTGGAGGTGGAGTGTTCGCTTTTGGGCTTGCGATGGACTGATCGCCATTGCTGCTGCTGACAAAGGCTCCTGACCTTGGTCGCTTAAGGCGCAACCTGAGCGATGGAGAAGGGCCGCCAGATCTAGCGCCGTTCACCTCCTGGACACACAGAGAGAGGAGATGGGTCAGAATCTGTGCAACTCAAGCTTGCTAGGAGCCTGAAGCAGCTGGCGAGGAGCATCGCGCGAACACGCCCGCGTCCACAACTCACCTCCGGCTGGTCATCCTCAATGGGCACATCAGCACGTTCCGCGTAGTCCGAATCGGACTCCGACGCGTCCGCTTTCCGTTTCCTTGACCTCACTGTTACGCTCGAACCACTCCCTGACGGACGCGGTCCTTCCCGGACCATCGCTACCGGTCGCGCGACGCGAAAAGTGGAAGCGGAGGGGCGCTCCAAAGCCGCGTTCGCCCTGCTGCAGCTACTGAGAGCACCAAGCTGCGTGTACCACCACCGCACACTGGCTGCAGACTTCGCAACAGCACTTCCTGGCTTTGCGCTGTTGTCGCGGGAGCAGCTGGAAGCTCAGACGCGGTGTTCGGGTTGATGTTGGCTTCACTGGGGACGCGTTTGTCCTTTCGTTAGGCTTGTTCCGCGCTGCAGGCGGGTCACGACGCACGCGACTGTGCAACAGACACAAGGAGAGTGGGACTTTGAATGCGGCTGCAGATCCAATGTGCGGGACGCTGTCGTACTGAGCTCGTGCGCTTCCTTCCAGCCTGTGTTGTTGAACCTTTGCGAGCTGTGTTGATTCGAAGTCAAGTAGTTCGCAAGTCGCGTCTTGTGAGCGCGAGTAGTGGGATCTGGATTTAACCTTTTGTGGTAGAGACCACAGACTTCCTTGTGACTCTGCTTTGTGACCCCCTCTCAGTCGCCTGCTCACCTCAGCAGCAAACAGCGAGAATACGTACAGCGAAAGGCTAGCTTGAAGATTCATGGGAGGAGAATCGTATTGAACAGGGAGGATGCTTGGATACATGTACAGATGTATGAGTCGTGGGTATGCGGTTTCTATCTGCCTTTTCTGCGGAGAATTGCGTCCTTCGCCGTCGTCACTTCTTCGTCGCGCTCGAGCTCCTCGGCTCGCGCTTGGCTGCGGGTAGGTCCTTGATGTCGGACACAGAGGCAAGCTGAACCTTGGCGCCGGCTCGATAGAGGTATTCGAGCCAGACTAGCTGCTTGGATCGTAGCTCGTCGCCGGGTCCTTTCACTTCGACGAAGCGTACTTCTTTGGTCTTCATGTTCCACACACACAAATCTGGCATGCCACTCTGGCAGTGTTGGCGTTCTTCGCACAGTATTTGGCATATCGTGGACAGGGGACGACATCCCAGACACTGCAGAGCCATGAGAACGTCAGCATTGAGGTCCTCTGCATTCAAAACTTCACTGAGGCTTACCTCGGTCACTTCCAATAGCATTTCACGAGAGTAGTCCCAGTTGCACCCGGAGGCCCAAGTCTGACGCGGTCGCTCGCGTTCATCTGCGGCCATGATGAATTCAAGTCCGCCAATTTCGGCAATCGCGCTGAGTCGCTGCGTGATTTGGTCCCTGCGTACTGTGAAGCCGAGTCTGGTCAGAATAATGCGTCCGTGAATCATGAGGATAGGACGCACACCTCACTCACCAATGGCAAATGCATCGCTTCGCATGTCGAGCGGTTCGGACTGATACCTAGTTTCGAATGCGCCTTCCACGGACATGTAAATGACGTCCCACATTGCCAGTACGAACAACGTAGTCAGGACACTGCCTTCATCATGGACCCTACACAGCGGACGGAGGGAATTTCGAGTTAGCAACAGCCGTCTCGGTGAAGTCAGATTATTTGCTTACCCTTTGAACCCGTCCTTTTCAAAGTGCTGCAATACCAGGTGCTCCACACGGCAGGGCTGCTTGTCCAGTCCACGCCACGCGGTGTGCATGTCATTTTTGATCTGCCTGCCAATCACTTCGTAAACCTCAGACAGATCATTTTCATCATCATCCTCCACCACAATCGCATCCACCGAACTTGCCGGGTTCATCTGTGGCGATCTCAATCTGCTCGGTCCAGGTGAGGTCCCGAACCGTTCGATCAGAACCTCCTTCTGCAAAACTGGTCGCTTGACAAAGCCAGTAGTGTCGATGTCATTGGCGGGAGACATGCGCGGCGGGGACGGAGATGGACCACTCGGGGGAGCGCCGCGGATCGCATTCTTGCCCTTCAACATCCTGGAACCCGGTGCAGACTTGGCTGGACTAGACTTCTTGGTAAACAGTTGAGCCCATGCTTGCTTCGGTTTCTGCTGATTGTCTCCGCTCGAGTTTGTCTGTACAGAGGAGGAAGATTCGGACTTGACGAGCATCTTGTCCAGTCGAAAGCCTTTGATTTTGATAACCTCGACCGTATTTTTGTTGAAGATCGTAAATTTGCGCTGCTCCCGGAAAGGCAATTGGGTCAACTTCGCGACTTGGAGCCGCGCGATACGTTTCTGGAGTGGACCCAGATAGACGAAGTGGGTATCCGGATCCTCCACGCCACGGATTGCAATCTGAAGCGCCAATCGACCACCTTTCGTCTTCTGTTCGCAATATCTTTCCTCTAGGAGGGCCAACCGGTCGTACCAATCGCCACGCTTACCTCGACAAAAAACTTTTTGGTCAAGCAGCAGTCTAAGAATCTCCTTTTCGCGGTGGTGTTGTTTGAGGTGGCTGAAACATGTGCCAGCCTGCGAGAAGTGCCCTTTCAGCCTATGTTCACAAATGTCGGAGCGACTGAACCTGACAACTCACCTTGTACATAACACGGGTCAGAGGCCAGCCAGGATGAAAGCGCATACGGTGATACGTGATCCGGTCCCCGCCATCCGGGCAATCCTTCTCGCATTCAGCGACCGCATCTTTCCATTCCTGGAGAATCTCCTCGAACAATGCGACCCCCGCCGCCAACGCTTCGGGCGATTTCGGTGGCGGGAGGGCCTCACCTTTGGTATTGTAAGCTGTTTGGCCGATGTACAACTCCGCGCTGTTCGTGGCGGTACGGTTGACTTCATACGGGCCATCAAGAAGCATCGCGATCCGATACTCCCGAGCACATGCCCGTTCATACCGTTTGAGGTGGTCACGGCTCTTGAAGATGTCGTTAGAGCGTTGCACCTCCACCTCAGGGAATTTCCTCTTCTTGCACCTCTCAAGTATAGAGTCTTTGAGGACACTGCCGACGCTGTTGTAGACGTTGCCTCGGTAATATACCAGGGCAAGACGGTCGATGAGGCACCTGACTTCAGCTGGCACTTGGACGACCTCGCCCACGATGCTTTGCACGCTGCTGTGAAGTTGACCGCTCTGGGCCGTTTTGTTGCCGCTCCAGTCAAAGTTCAATGTCAGTTGACGGAGATGACCTTCTCGTTTTCCAGAGGAGCTCGATGGCGCTCGGGGCGATCTGCTTGGGCCTGAACTCAGCCACCGCTTGTCCGGACCGGCGAGTGTGCTTTGCCCTTTGACGGACATGAGCGCCTCGATGACAAGCTCACGAGTAGTGTGTGCCGGCTTGAGGACGTTCATCTTCTTAGCTAGCACCTTCAGCTCATCCAGAGTCATCAATTTCATCATGTCTGCAATCCGATCTTGGAAACCGAGATCCTTCTGCGTATACGCAAATCGCGTGAGAAGCGGGTCGTCCACGGTCGACGGGTCGCAGACGTGTTCCCCGTGTTGTGCTTCGAGCTCGGGCCAAGGTCGGGCGAGCTCACGAACAGTCCCCGCCATGTCCTTCAGGTCGGTGTCGTATTTGAGAAAGCAGAGCCGGTGCCATTTGTACTTCCGTAAAATCAGGCGAGAGAACAGATACCGAGCGTCGTAAGACATTTTGGCATAGCTGCGCAGAAAAGCGACCTCGTTAGCGGAGAACAGGAATGCCTCGTGCTCCAAAACCGTATCGATCATCTCCTGGAGCGCCGCAGGGTACATCGATTCTCGAAATCGACGCTCCGCGGTAGTGAGCCCTTCATCATCGATATCATCCCCGTTGTCTTCGGTTGTGGCATTGGGCAAGAACACGCCGGAATCATCCGCATTTTGAGGGCTGATTACTTTGGGCACAGCTTGACCACCAGCCTCCAAGCGCGCACGCATCTGCATGCGCTCGAAGATGTTTGGAATCTCGGGCCTCTTCTCTTTAAACTTTTGCGAGTGCCATATCCCTTCAGCCCATTGCTGTTGTTGGGATCGTTCCGGCTCCTCCATGGCCTCAGTAGCTTGTGCGGACGTGGTCGCATGATCGACAGTTGATTCCTCCACTTCTGTTGGAGCGGTCGGGTCATGGCCTTCGTCTGCATCCAGTTCGGCAGCTTCCTCCTGCAAAGATTCGGGGCTTTCGTCCGTATACGTGCTAGCGTTCGTCGGCCTCTTGGGTGTCACGGGCGGCAAAGCTGGTTCCTCGCATGAAACTGACATCTGGCTTCCCGGCGCAAGCTCGTCGAACTCTGAGCTTTGTGTCGAAGGTGGCATCATGCAGTTGAGGAGGGCCGCTGTGGTCGAACGTCCCCAGGGATTAGGAAGGAGACCTGTCCTTTGCGCGTCTATCAGTGTTAAAGGGCGACGCAGTTGCATTTGATCATCTTGGCTGTCATGTGCAGATTCTTCGACGGTAGAATCCTGTGGCATGCCTGCTTCTTCTAGGGTAGGCATGCCTGGTAGCGTTGAGTGATCCGGTTGCGATGGAAGCCTTTGTGTTTGTGGTTCACTTTTGACAGCAATGGCATCGTCATTCTCTTCATGCTGACTGCTCGGAAGAACGTCCTCCTGGACAGCGCGAAGCAATGACTGGCCGGAGGATGGCTCCAGCTTGACGGAAGGTGTAAGCGCTTCAGGCGAAGGCACAGCCTGCTGCGATGGCTTGACTGGAGAAGAGGTGCTTAGGCTGGCTGACCTTGAAGGTGTGTCGCGGTGAGACGATGGGGGGCCCGAAAACACTGTCCCCGATGAAGGCTCTGCTTTGATCGTTGGAGGAGACGGGCTGACGGAATCTACATCAGAATCGTCGTCCGTTTCTCTTCTGGCTGGAGGAATATCGATCCTTGATACGCCTAATGTAGGCTCGTAGTAGGGTTCATGATCGACGAGATCTGCGATCGGAATGTCGTCGCTGTCCGGTTCGCTCTTGATATCGTCGAATGAAGAAGACGGTGGAGGAGCGATCGGGAAAGTCGATTCGTTCAGAGAGGTCGTGGAAGAGGAAGCAAGGGCAGATTCGTGTAAGTACGGAGTGGTTCTGGCAGGAGGAAACGCCTGACCGCAGGGTGGGAAAGAGAGGGCCATTTCCGTGGAGCTAGCACCAGTAGAAGGAGGTGAGATGACCTTGCCGCGATTATGTGCAGGATCAGGGATCTCAGCATCGGAAAAAGTGGCAAAAGGCGCTCCAGCTGAAAGCTCGGCAGATAAGTGAGAATGCAGGTCGAGTGAGGGAAGAGTCAAGTCGGACGTACCTCGATGATGTCCGCGAGTGCCGTAGTCAGTAGACATGCTGGAACTTGCTTGATTGTGGGTTCCGGCAAACCGTGATTCTCGCCATCGCGGCGAACTTGGACCCTGGTCGGTCGAATCCTCCCGAGCTCGACGCTTTCCGCCACGACTGTCGTCCCCGTCGTCGCCCGAAGAACGACGATGATGGTGAGGTGTTGGACTAGACTCTCGTCTACGCTTGCGAGCTGCCCTTACATCATCACGATTGAATTGGTTGGAGTAGTCACCTGCTTCGGCCCAAGGTGCAGGAGAGGACGCTTCGCGATAGGGTGATTCCTGCATTTGAGAAGATCCCGACGCACGAGCTCGCTGCTCCTTGTTCTCCCTCCGCTTTGCGACCATGCCCTGCATCGCCTTCATCGGATCGTGGCGGTCCTTCAATTTGATGTCTCTGTCCACCGCTTTGAGCTTCTGTTCGGCCGACTTGTTGCTTTGTGCAGCGCCTTGAAGGTCGGGGGCAGCGTACCAGGGCTGGCGATCCTGTGCCGCCGTGGGCCCGCCCAATGCATGTGCAAGAGTCTCGCGATCGAGACGAGGCTTGTCACTGCGGCGCTCTTGTGCAGCGTTCGACTGCCGATTCGAACGAGACGACGATCCCGCCCTGCTCGAGCTGGCTTCCGCATCCTCGAAGAAATTGATGTGCTGAAGCTGTTGCGCAGCATGTCCACTCCGACTGCTGGTCCTCGCATCTTCATGAGCCGCGGAACCACCCTTGGAGCGTCGCAGCGCTTCTATACGCGCCTCTGCTTCCGCGTCCTGGCGCTGGCGTTCTTCCCCCTCGAGACGAAGACGTTCCTCCTCCTCATCCTGACGAACGCGCTCCTTGTTCTTCTCGTTGTAAGGGTGATAGCTCTTGTGATGAGCGAGGTGCAGCGGCATGGCGAGAGCGAGCCGCTAACTAGGCAAAGATTAGGGCAAGACACGTATGGACGCGGCTTCGCTGGATGGAAGAGCGCGTTCTATTTTCAGACGCGTCTCGCGCGTTTCCGACAAGGTGATGAAGGTGAAGGTGATGGTCGTCCAGTTTGGTTCCGCTGCATGGCAACAAAGGGAAAGCAGCCAACCTCGCCCGTCAGTGCATGACGGCGGTCTTCGCATCGTCCATCACGCGCAGCACTGACTCAAGACACCATGGCGACGGCAACGGCAGCGGGAGATGGCCGCAAGACCACAGCGAACTCTGACGCTCCACCTGCCGCTCCCTCGAGCTCAGCAGCGACCGTCCGGGCCACCCAGGAGCGAGACAAGAGGCGGGCCGCGCTCAGAGCCTCCAACCTGGAGACATGGTCGTCCGGTCCCTCTCCCCCAACAGGCGCACTAGACAGCTCGCTCAAGAAGAATACGGCTTTTGTGAAGCGCATCAAGCAAGGCCTGGGCCTCGAAAATCGAGATGCAGCGATCAAGGAAATTGCGACGCTCAACCTGGACAAGTACGTCGAAGAAGTCGTACAGATGGTTCCGGAAGGGCTGTCACGATGCTCAAGCGCAAAGGATTATCTGGCAGCTGCCGAGGTGAGATTCTCCTATATGCGCACACATGACACTCGACTGCAACGTTGCTGAAAATACCTATGACTCCGCCGCAGGTGTTGACGGCGTTGCACAAGCGCTTCGGCCCCAGCTCTCTATCCGTTCCGCTGACGGACCTACTAGGGTCTCTCCTCAGTCCTCCTTCCAAAGCTGTCTTGCAAGCGATATCAGCTGAGCAGCGCGAAAGAGACGAAGCTTCTCGTGTGCAGCGGCAAAAAGGATTGCTTCGAGTGGTGGCCGAGCTAGCCCTCGTCCAGCTCTTAGGAGGAGCCGACAAGCAACGAGACCAACATGCGAGTATCGACTGGCTGTTCAGGATCATCAAAGATCTGGTATGTGCATCGATCCCGGATTTTTCTGCGCATTGAAAGGGTTGCTGAATGGTGCGTGCGTTACAGCTCTCCAACGACCGAGAACATGCCAACATTCCCATCCTCATCACTCTGCTCAAAGCGCTGGGAGCAACTCTTCTTTCGCCATCTAATGCCGCGGGTCCTACTCCGGCAGAAGCACAGGCAGAGCCTTCACCTGATCAACTTCCTGAATTGGTCACTTTCGAGCAGAAAGACAGACTGCAAAAGCTGCTTGCGACCTATTTCGAACCCTTGAGAAGACGCATCGTCCGTGAACACGCTGTGAGTAAGAAGGAAAAGCTGCGCTTTTATCCGAATGTGACTCTAAATGATGTCTTCCCTCGATACAGCGCCTTCAAGAGCAGGATCGGCGGAATCACGAAGCATACATTCGCTCAGGTGAAATCTTCGAGGATCGTCAACAGAACTTTGAAAAGACCACGAAGAGCTTTGAGAAGTTGTTAGACAGTAGCAGACAGTATGTTGCGTTACATGGATTACGTGCGCGCTGAGCTTTTGGACTGATGTGTCTGTCTTTCCACAGACTTGCGGAGCTATTAGACCTACCCATGCCAAAGCTGGCCGAGAGCGTCCAATCGAGCAGCATCGGTCTTAATCTCGACGCCAAATCTGCCTTCGAACGAGACGATGAAGACTACTCGTCGGCGAGATTACCATGGGAAGACGAAGATACTCGACGATTCTACGAAGACGTTCCGGACTTGCGGGACCAAGTGCCCATGGACCTGCTGTTGGCAGGCTCGAACCCTGTGCTTAACGCCAAGCTCTCTCGCACAGGCTGGAACGAGAAAGCGAAGGGCGAGAACGACAACGCTGCTGAGGCCAGCGGTGCAGCAGGTGACGAGATAGAAGGTGTCGATCACGAAGATGGCGACGCCACGCCCAAAGCCAACGGCAGTCCACCCGGCAGTCCAAGGTCCGTGCTCGAAGAGATCGCAGTCGATCACGACGAACCACTCATCACGCCCACGACGGACACCACACCGGAAGAGCCAGGCAGCGCCTCAGCAAAAATGAACGTCTTACTCATGCGACTGCCGGAGCTTACGAGTCGGGATGCGATCGACGGTGCTGCGATAGAATTTGGATTTTTGAATACGAAGGCGAACCGGGGACGGATGATGAGGACATTGTCGCAGATGTACAAGAATCGGTCGGATCTGCCGCCATACTATGCTCGACTGGTCGCTTTGCTGAATAAGTACATGCCAGACATCGGGAGCGGGGTTGTTGCATGGGTGAGTACCTTTTGTGGCCTCAAATAAACAGAGGTAGGAAGCTCCTAACCACATTCGCGACTTCCTCTTTCTAGCTGAACGACGAATTCCGAGTCATTCATAAGAAGCGGTTGTCCGAGTGGACAGAAAAGCGAGCCAGGGTGAGTCATCCATGCCTCTGCTGAGCCAACCCGCTGGCACCCATGCTCACCAACGAGACCTTCCCTTTGCATCTCACCACGTAGAACGCACAATACCTTGGCGAACTGACAAAGTTCAAGGTTTGTCCCATCCACGTCATTTTCCACTGCCTGAAAGTGTGTCTGGACGACTTTTCGACGTACACCATTGAGACACTCTCCATCCTCCTCGAGACCTGCGGTCGATTCCTCCTCCGAACCGAACAGACGAGTGAACGTATGAAAAATGCGCTCGAGCTGCTACGGAGAAAACGAGCTGCCACCCATATCGATCAGCGTTTCCTGCTTCTTCTCGACAATGCCTACTACTTCTGCAATCCTCCGGAGCGCAAAGCGGTCGAGCAGAAGAAGCGACCTCCAATCGAGCAGTACATCCGACATCTCTTTTACGACATGTTGTCGCGGAAGACGTTGGAAAAGGTGCTGAAGCTGTTGAGGAAGATGGCGTGGGATGACCCAGCTGTTCGCAAGTACCTCTTCAAGGCCTTCACAAAGCCATGGCGGATCAAGTTCGGGAACGTCCATCTGCTCGCTATTCTCCTCTTTGAACTGCAAACCTACCACCCTGACTTCGTGATCGAGGTTCTGGAGCAAGCCTGCGAAGACGTCGTAACCGGGCTTGAATCGAACGTATTCCAGTTCAACCAGCGACGAGTGGCGGTGGTGCGGTACTTTGGCGAGCTGTACAACTACCGCTTGATCAACAGCAAGATGATCTTTGACCAGCTGTGGAGCTTTACCACCTTTGGTCATCCTTTCGGTCGACCTCTGCCTGGGCAGTTCACACCTCTGGACGCACCGGACGACTATTTCCGTATCCGACTCATCTGCACTCTACTGGACACGTGTGGGGCGTGTTTCGACCAAGGCTCGCTGAAGAGACGTCTTGATTCGTTCTTGACGTTCTTCAACCTCTACGTGCTCTCAAAGACGCAGCCGTTGCCGATGGAGATCGACTTCATGCTCAGTGATACGCTCGAGGCGCTTCGGCCCAAGCTGGTGTTCAAGACAGAGTTCGAGGAGGTGGCGGTGGCGGTCGACCAGATGTTTGCTTTGCAGCGGGCAAATGAGGCACCTGCGACTACGGCAGTGGTCGTTCCGGACGGAGGGGAGGCGGGTGAGGACGATGAGAGTGATAGTGAGGAGGATGACGATGGCGATAGTGACTCTTCGGGCGATGAGGAAGACGATGACGATGATGAAGAGGAAGACGACGAAGAGGGCGATGAAGAAGAGGAGGAGGAAGACGAAGACATCGAAGCAGAGGAGAGGGCCCTGGAGCTCGAACGACAAGCAGAGGATAGTCGACGAGCAGACGAGGATTTCGATCGGGAGTTAGCCAAGATGATAGCAGAGAGCAACCCGGCAGGTGCTGGTGCTTCTCAAGCAAATCGACAGCGGAACTTGCTCGATGCTGGTTTACCGGTCCTCCAACGTGGTCCGTCCACTCCCTTTGGTCGGTCGACGACGGCTACAATGGCGGGTGCGGGAATGGGCACGACGTCGGAGGGTGCGAATGCTGGGGCAGAGCCGGAAGGACACATGAGGTTCTCGCTGTTGTCGAAGAAAGGCAGCAAGGCTACGGTGAGTTGTCCCCTCTTCGGAAGTCGCATTTCGGATGAGAACGAGGATGAGCTGAAAGATCTGACCCGATTATGACTTCTCCGTGGTATCCGCACAGACTACGGATGTCCATGTACCCATGAGCGCTGCTATCGCGATTCAGACGAGATCGAAGCAGTTGCAGGATGAGGCGGAGCGACGGCACCTGAAAGAACTCGTGCTTGCGTATGGATTGCGGGAGGATGATGACGAGAAGCTGAGTGCGTATCCCGAGGCTCTCTCTTGCTTCTGCCTTGATGTCATTGGGTGGGCAAGCTGATTCCTGTCTCCTCTCCTTACCCCCTTCCCTTCGCAGGTCTCGAAGATGCACTGCGGGCACAGGGCATTCGGGTGAAGACGAAGAGCAGGAGCTGAAGCCGAACTGGACCTTATCGGTGGTGCGGGCTCAGGGCATTCAGCATTCAGTGAAGTCGAAAGCGAGGAGCTCAAGCTGAACTCGACCTTATCGGTCTTCGCTCAGTCCCCCATTTTGATCGGATGTGCACGACCTACCTCATCCCGACCTCGGAAGTCGATGAGGAGCCGACTCCTCATCGCTTCATCGTCCCATCCCAAGCTTCTTGACTCGCTTCTCTTATTGGCGCAGGCACGCATCGCACGAGATCCACTTGTATACCATCACGCCGACCTGCCTGTTACGCACCACTACGTACTCCCACTGCATCGACTTGCCTTTTGACGAGAGCGTACACGCATGCTGCCTGCGGCGTGCTGTGGTTTGCTGCATTGTGCAGTGTTGCGCATCGCGCATCGCACTCGCACGACCGAAGACCCGGGTGTCGTGTGTACGACTACATGCTCCGGCATAAATCATAGCCGGCGCCAAAGTGTCCAAGCGAGGCGCAATGTGGACGGATAAATACTGATTAATTTTCAATAATCGTTAATCGGCCACTCAACTTTTTGAAGGACGCTACGGATGGCGCTAGCATGAGGCACACGACTGGAGGCTGGAGCGCTGGAGCGCTGGGGCACGAAGATTGCGTTATCACAAGGACGCTCGGGTGTGGCTTTGTGCGTGCGTGCGGCTCATCGCTCATGCTCTCCGTAACATTCCGTGTCCTATGTCCTGGCCTGCCTTGTCAGTGGGAAGGACTTAGGAGAGGCCCGAGGGTCCTCGGGTCGAAATTTGGCGGTGCTCATAGCGCATTTAAACCCTCTCCAAAAAGCAAGCGGCAAGTGAGTAGTGTGGTTGGTCTCGCTAGCGTCCTTGTTTACACCGAACTTTGACCCGGTCCTTAACTATCGCACTAGATCAAAACAGCGCAGGGAACAAAGTGGGCAATTGCCAATTGCGCCCTCATTCATCGTCGGCAGTCGGGTGTTCGATATCTGGGATGCGTTCGGAACGAACTTCCAGTTGCGAGATCCTCCTCAAATCCTCGGAAGTTGCGGTCTTTGGGAGCGTGTTGTGAGCCGAGCAGTTCGCATTCCGAGTCCCGCCGAGCGAAGGAAGGAAGAAGGCGTTCGTCCACTTCCTGTCATCTGACCTTGGAGAGGTCTCAGATCGTCTCAGCGTCAGTGCTCAACGCTCAACAATCTTCCATAAGCGAAAGGTTTCTCCCCACACCGTCAACTCGGCGTCCAAGAAACGATGACCCCGACACTGGCAGGATGCTGCACACCGTCGGGCAGAAGTCAGAACCGGCGGCCGCGCGCGGCGCTACTTTGCAGGTGAGTACAGCAGTAGTAGTGCACGGAACCGCGAGTCCGATTTACAGTTTAAATTGGATCTAAGGTTGCCTTTGACGGTTCCTTGTTCCTTATCTCGATCGAATTTGTGCCTTGGAGAAGAAGTAAACCTGAGGAAAGGTGAGTGAGAAGTCAGAAGACTCGCCCTCGCCTTGCCCCGCCTTATTTCTGTCACCTCATTTCACTTTCTCTCTGCATCCAAATCTCCCCTCATCCCAACGACACCGAGAACGCTATCTTTCATCCTCACTCGCACCCTCTCAAGAAAGGACGACGACGACAACGACACCCCATCATCTTCCGCCCTCTCTCCTCTCAGAAAAGTCAGCCATTCGATCATAGCATCAGCGACATATCATCAATATGGTCAAACAGGATCACAACGTTCCCTCTGCCTTCTTCGAGCACGACGTGGACAATCATCACCACGATCCTTTCGGTCTCCATGCCTTCTACAGCACTCCCATCGGACCGAACTTCCACTCGCGAAGAGGTGTCGATGACCACCAGCTTCAACATCAACATCAACAGCAGGCTCTTCTCCTTCATCACCACCATCAACAACGGCCCTACATCCACCAGGAACCTCAGGACGACATCTTCGCTCTCAAGGGTGAGCCCCTTCCTGCAAACCTTCAGGCTCCTCCCGTCTTCCGTCCCGATTTCAGCTTGAGCGCAACTATCAGGAAGCAAGGACTTCTGCAACAGCAACAACAACAACAACAGCAGCAGCAACAGCAGCAGAACAAGGACGAGGAGGCATCGGTCAACAGGGCCGAAGATAAGGACGCTTCTACATCAGCAACAGTAGCAACGTCTGCACTCCTCCTTCCTCCTTCTGCCGAACAGAAGCTCCCTTCCATCAAAGCTGAGAACTCTCAATCCACCTCCAACAAAGACGACGCTCAGTCCGAGGCCGCTCCCTCCTCAGCTGCTTCTGCTCCCAAGCCACCGGCCTCCAAGGCCAAGGCATCGTCAGTACCCAAGAAGCGGACCAGGCCTGTCAGCGCTTGTGAGGGATGGTGAGTTTTCCTTTTCCTCATATCCTCAATCCATTTAGCCATCTTCCCCGCCATAATTTGCACCTTGAATGATTGAATGAATGGGAAAAAGCTCACCTTTATCCGCTCCTATCTCTGCGACACATCCTTTGATCTCGCCGCTTTCGCCGTTCTCTTCTGCCTGGTCCCCCTTTCTCCTTACTCCAGCCGTGCCAAGAAGGTCAAGTGCAACCTCAAGCCGGACCTCCCCATCTGCGAAAACTGCTCTGCCGCAGGAAAGACTTGTCTTTTCCGCATCGACGATCTTTCTCCGGCTTTCCGTGCTCAGCGCTTTGGTGTATACAACCTTCTCTCCGCAGGCGAGAACGACGGTGCTGCTCAGAAGTCCAACACCGTTGGTGGCGGATCTGTTGCTTCCGCCGATGGATCTCGCATTGTTGACGATGTGCCCGGTGAGACCACCTCCCAACGTCGAATGCGGCGCAAGCGGGCCCGCGAGGCTATCCTTGCCACTGGACAACGACCTCCCAAGGCCAAAGCGGTGTTCAAGTCATGGGCGAACCCTTCCAAACTCGCTGCCCCGTGCATGCCCCTCAACTTCCACTCCGCCACCCCCACACAGAACTCGCCTGATCACTCGGCTTCGTCCATGATGATGATGCACAACAACCTCGGTGTTCCTTCCAGTGTCGGCGCTCCTGCTCCTTCTTTCTCTGCTTCCATGTCGATGCCTCAGCCCTTCTTCGACAACACCGATGCTTTCTCCCACCAATTCGCTTTCGGTGCTCCCAACATGATCAACGCTTCGGGCGTTTTCCACGCTGCGTCTTCCTTGCCCGCTGTTACTCCACCGGCTACGGCTCTGTCCATGGTCGGCTCTTGGGATTCAACTAGTGCTCAGTTCTCTTCCTCGTTCGGCTCGATGTCCCAGCACCACATGGGCGGAGCTGGTAGCATGCCCCACGGCATGATGCCCTTCCATGCTCACAATGCTGCGGGTGCGATGTCCATTGACGGCTCGAGCATGGTCGGAGGCCACAACAACGGGACTGGTATGGTCGGATCTCCACAGGGCAGCATCGGCAGCTCCTTTGCTTCGACTTCCTACCTCGACTCTGCCCAGTCCATGTCTTCTTCCATCGACAACCCGCACACACCCGGTCTCACCGACGGTAGCGGAGAGATGCTGGTCATGTCGCCCTTCTCCGCGGCTGGTGGTGCAGGTCTGAGCCCTACGATGACGACCTCTTCGGCAGTCAGGAGTAACGCTGCGGGTGCCGGTGGGAACCGCCCTGAGATGCACTTGCGTCGGCATACCACGGGCCCAGTCAGCATGACTGCGCTCTCCCTTCCTGGTGCTTTCGGAACGGACAACATGGTCGGTCACTCGATGGTTGGTCTTGACCACCCCATGTCGAACGGCGGTCTTGCTTCGCACCAGCAATTCACCTTCCCCATGGGAGGTGCCGGTAAACAAGGCAATGGAGAGCAGCAGCATGCTCTCCATGCCTCGATGTTCCACTTCCAGCAGCAACACCATCGCTCGTCGACGGGAAGTGCCTTTATGGGTATGCTCCCTAGCGGTATGGCCGGTGGCGACTCGATGACGTCGGGTTCGATCCCGACTCCTACACCCTTCGAGCATAGAATGCATCAGCATGCTGGCTCCGTCCCGCCTCATCGTCGACCTCAGACGTCCTCGGCTTCGGCGTTTATCTCTGATTGGGACGCCTTGACGGGCTTCCCGCCTCGTGAGACCATGGCTGAGCCGACCGTTCCCGTTGATCTCGGGATGGGTCTGGGCGGGGACGCGGTCGGCAGTGGTGCGGACGAGTTTTTGGGTGGCTTTGAGATGACGCTGGCGTGATCTTCTTACGTGGATGTTTGTGGCCCTTCGACTTCTTCCTTTTCCGGTACATAATTTCCTGGTCTCCTTCCTCGGTTTTTGGCGACTCTTCGACGGCTTCCTCTCTCTCTGACTCTCTAAAGCTTCGACGTCTCGGTTCTTCTGGTCCTTTTTGCGGGTTCGCTCTCACCGACGAGTGCGAACTTTGACGGGATCCCTTCTTCGTGCCTTGCTTCAAGGTTTTCTCGCTCGCCAATTCCTCGAAAAGGTCGGTCGAGCTTGTCGTATCAAGCTTGCAAACTCGTCCGACTCCCGCGCTCTCGGACTCGGTCAATGGTTCGACCAGCCTATACACGCAAGACCTCGTTGAGGTTGCTGGGCGATACCTCCTGACGATCATCCCTCGCCTCTCAAGATTCCGACTCTCTCTATAAATGCTACTTGCGAACTCTCTCGTGCCCCGGAGCTCCTTCCTAATTTCGCGCTCGATCTCTCCCGCTCTCGACTTCTCCTCTTCCCTTCTTTCTCACTTTTCAACTTTTCGGATACCCCTTTCCTTCTTCCTTCTTACCTTCTCCTTCTTCCTCATCTTTGTTGTGTTGTAACGGCCTTCCATCGCCAAACCCCAAACTTCTTTCTTCTTCCTTCTCGCTGGTTTCTGGAATCGATATCACATGAATCTTGTCCTTGTGCCCATCGATCTTCTGTTCTCGACCGCATCCTTGCTCGCTTGTTCCTCGAGTTCTGCTTGTGTGTTCGCGGGGCGAACTAAGGACACAACCCTTCTAGCTAGGGACACAACCAATTGCTAGGGACACAACCACATCTTTTCGCTTCTAATCGTACAATGCACACAATCCAGCACATAAACATGCTTCGTATCCAGTATGTCGGAGATACGCTGTCCGACTGAGCAGGTTCTCCCACTCTTTGTTTGCAAATCGATTTGCAGGTCGTCGAGCCAGCTGCGATTTGGTGCTTGAACCCTGGCAGTAATTTTCGCTAAATTTTCGATCAGAAATTTCGTTTTTCCTGTGGAAATTATGACCATCTCATCGACCACAGCGCCGCAACCCACATAAGGATTGGGGCTGAAATTTGGCTGGGAGGCGCACGAGGGGCTGCGCGAACGGTTGGACGTCTGTGTGACGAGTTTTGTCTCTTCTGTAGCGGCTATGGTTGTGCTTATTCATGGTTGTGTCCCTAGCAATTGGTTGTGTCCCTAGCTAGATATGGAACGCCGTTTCGGCCACCTTCGGTACATCGCACTTCGCACAACGGACATCGCACATCGCACACCGCACATCG
>RDSH01000271.1:0-25805 GCA_009428295.1 Tilletia walkeri
ATTCCCCGCCATCATCGGAGTACTGTTCCTGCTCGACTGCGTGGCCTTGCATTTGATCTTCTGAGTCGGACTCTTCTAGATCTTCCTGCTGCGAATCATACTGTCAGTTTTCTTGTGCGACGAGTTTAACGTGCTGGATGTTCAGCGTATGCACCCACCTGTTGCTGCTGCTGCTGCAGTTGTTGTCTCTGTAGCTGTTGCTGGTGTTCCGCCTGCTGCATCTGCTGTTGTTGCTGGTACTGATCAGAATCGGATGACCTCGTCGCCCGAGCACCAGCGCTTGCAACTCCAGCTTTAAGTCTTGCCTGAGCAGCCGCATACATATCTTGACCACGATCGTCTTCCTCGTCCGAGCTGAAGCCGTCCTGGCCCTGTAGCTCAGGAGGAGCCTCGACGATACGTTGCGCACTCATATGTGCGTTGCCTATATGGGTGCCCACCGAGGCTTGTGCCTGTTGAGCCGATTTGGCTGCCTGATTCCTACTGCCTTGCTGGCGGGCAGCGTTGATGTCTACCGTAAGGTTAGGGCGTTGAGCCATTCTAGCAGTGAGGTCTTCGAGAGCAGCAGTCAGTTGTTATGCTGATGCTACGTTGATGCGCTCCGAGCGAGTTTTGACCCGTTCCACGTCGCAAGGGAATGCGTACCTGGCTGCTCTTGCGCTTCGGAATGAATGGAGAGGACGGGGGATGCGATGCGGCACGTAAAGACGAAATGTCGGAGGTTCCCCCCAGCACCAAAAGCTGCACCCGACAGAACGTTGAGCAGCTGGTGTGCCTTGATCTTGAAGTCCGCGGGGAGTCGCGCGCTGTGATGCCTTGCGTGTGCGACCTTGACCTTGAAAGTTGAAGGGACCTTGCGACCTTGCTGCGTCGGCGGTGTCAAGAGTCCTGTCCAGCTTGCAAATGAACTAATGAAGTATTTCCCCAGATGAGGCTGTCCGGTCCTGTCGCGGTATCAATTCTGTAATCGAAAAGTCAGACCCCTCATCGCCAAAAACCATCTTTTCCGAAGCCTTGCTCTCGCTGGGAGAGAGAGAGCCTTTTCATTGCAGCGATACGCGATAGGGGATACAAGGACAAAAGCAGAAGTAAGGAAGCAGAGCGCAGATTATGGGCGAGAGAAGGTCGGCCCTCCTGCAGAACAAAGAACCAGAAGCGAAACCGGGCAGTCGAAGCGAGTATAGATTGAGGACTGTCCAAGGGCATCTTCAATCCTCGTTTGCATAGAGGGTAGAAGCCGGCCTGTCCATGTTCCGTCTTCGCACAGCGAGCAGAGAGGAGGCCGATCGACCGAGGACCGAAGAGAATCGAAGCAGAAGCAGAAACGGAAGGAGGTCGAGTAAGAAGGAGAATCTTGACGAAAGAAAAAAACTCAACCAAGGGAATACAGGGTAAATTTTTCGGTAAGTCGTGTATGAATAGACCCTCTCGAGCCCAATTATATGGGGGCGTTGTGTGTGTTTGGCGACTGAGAGTTCAGTATGGCGACCGGGAAGAACGATTGCAGAGCAGAAGTAAAGTCTCGTCGGCCCGGACTATTGTCGGACCTGACAGAGAGAGGAGCGAAACGAATCTCTATCGAAAGCGAGGAACCAGAGAGGAAGAGGCAGGTGTCTTGCCGTGATGTGTCGGTCGTAACGCTGGTTCTGGACCTAGGGTGCAGGGGCTAAATCATCTGCGGCGCTTTGACGACCGGACGAACGAAGAGTTGACCAGGCTTCGACTTAGCCCGTACAATCTCAAACGGAGACGTAGCCTCACTTTTGTCGCTATACAACCACTTGTCCTCCCCAGACATGGGAGGCAAAGGTCCCTTGTTGATCGTCTGCAACAATTGCAGTCGAGACTGCGGTGTCGAGTTAGGGCCGAAGCAGCGGTTGATGAGGTCCCGAGCATGCTCTATCGTACCCTCGGTCTCAATCAGGATGGTGCCCGACCAGTCGTTGTGTACGCATTCCAGACCATGATCGCTGATAATGGTGCCAGGCGTGACTTTGACCTTCGCATGGTATACCCAGCGCTGAACACGATAGCGCGCCCCGTTCGGGCTGACCGTTTCCGCATTGTCCTGCACCAAGTGCAACGTCGAAGCGACCTGTTCTCGGAACGGCGTCATGTCCATAAACATCACAGGACTGTTGGTGCTCGACCGTATCCGACCATGGAAGTGGGCTGGACTGAAGGAGAACACATTCAACCACGATGGCAGGTGTCCGATTGGGTCGAACGTGAAGGACAGGTCGCGAAGGAACTGCCCATCAAAGATCAACCGACCCAGATTGCCCTCATCAGGCAAGGCACAGTCCCACACCACATCTCCGCGCTTCAGCTGATTCCAGATGCCCGCCTTGAACAGCTCTGCCTCGCATCGCGTCAACTCCTCATCCGTCAGCCAAGCACCATTGCCGCAAGGCACCCACACCTGGAACAGCGCCGCCCGACCCGGCTTCCAAGGCGATGGCAGCACTTCAGCATCCGCGCCACTCCCATTCGCCGAACCTTGGGGTGACATCATCGAGTCTACAGTGCCCTTCCTTTGGGGCGGAATCGCAAATAGAGGCTGTGCCCGAAGTCGAGCCAAGACGCGATTGTACGCGCGCGTGGTCGCTCTCGCCAACGTCAACATCATCGGATCGATGCCCTGAGGATCACGGGCGTAGGCTTGTGCAACAAGCGAGTACTCCGTTGACAAGTGGTGACTGAGTAGGAAGCCTTCCGCATCGGAAAAGCTGAGGGGTGTTGGATCCGCCAGCGCTGGCTGGGGACTCGGAATGGGCTGAGCGTTTGCCTTAGACCTAGGCCAGCTGCGATAGCCGACCTGACCCAAAAACCGCCGCAAGATCAGCTCCTTGCAAGGGTAACTGGTCAACGCCGTCCTAAAAGCTCGCGAAGTTTGGCGCAAATTCTTCACATCATTGAAGTCAAGGTATCCGATCAGCTGTTGTACGAACTGGATGCTGGTGTGCGTCCAGATCAGATCAGCGAGGGCGGCTCCTTCTGGTCGAGCTTTGGGTGCGGGAAGAATCACACGCATGCGTTTCGGACTCGGGGGCTGAAGAGCCGGGGCGCCAGGAGGTCCTTGCCTCACGGAAATGGTCAGTCCATTGGGACCGCTGCTAGAGGGAGCGGGGGCTATCGCAGGCACAGACGACGACGCACTCGAGTTTCTTGTCGAGGTCGGATCCTGTGGCCTCTTCGCAGCCGCCATGTCGTTCGCGACAACAGGAGGTGCATGCATAGGTCTTCTCAACGAAGGATTATGCGTTGCACGCGAATAGCCTGGAGTTGTGGTTGTTGGTGCTGAAGCTGACGTCTGCCCAGGCGTGGTCGTGCCGTTCGCGACGATGCCTTGACCTGGCATAGAATCGCGAGGCTGCACGACGGGAGTGCCTGGCTCTTCAGGAGGTGTCTTGTAGGCTTCAGATTGAGCAGAACTGATCATACTGGTCGCGCTACCTCTTCGTTCCGGTTGCGGACCCGCGCCAAGCAGTAATGTGTCTGAACCTGATTTGAAGAGCGGAGGCGCACCCGCCGGACGCAGGGGTTTTGGCGGCGCAGATGAAGGAACCGGCTTGTCGTCGCTTTCATATTGCGTAAGCTGCAATTCAAAGCCCGTCTGAAAGTCCAAGGGGGCGAAGTTTCCCAGCATCTGATGCAGTGCAGTTATCGAATCCGTCCCATCGTCTTCCGATGAATCTCGTTTGGATCGATCCGCGTCCTCAGTCGTCGTTATGACTTCCGTAGACTCCGCAGTCGGGGCTGCCGGAGTAACGTTCGTGAATGCCGCGGCCTGGGCTGACTTATTTGTCAGCTGCTTCGCTTCCGCAGTCTTCGACTTCTCACCAGCCTCGCTGGTGCTGACTGTCACATCAGGAGTGGAGTCATCTCCTATCAAAAGCGATCGATTCAGCCAGCAATTCATTATCAAAGCTTCATGTCGGTTCTGAGCTCACCAAATGGCAGATTCATGTCTTCCAGTAACTTGCGAAGAGAGCTCTGCGAAGAGACTGACCGCAATGTTGCACCCGGGGTGGGAAGGAGAAGCGTAGGTGACATCGGCGGTTCCTGGCCTTCTGTGATGGAGGAGGAATGTGGAAGAGGGGTACGCGCTGGAGCACCTGAGGACGCGACTGGACTTGTGATGGAGGTGATGGAGGGATGAGACCTGCTAGACTGCTCAGTGCTGGCTTTAGCAGAACTTTCTGTAGTGCCAGGTGGGGTATTTATGCTACGCTGCCCGTTATTGCTGCCCGGTAAGGCAGCAACCGGAACCGTGCCCGTTCCTTTCGCATTTTGTTCCCGAGGGAGTGTTGAGCGGCCTGTGCCCTCATAGAGGACTTCTCCTTTTGCATTGATGCGAGTAGGCCCGTTAGCGCTGTCCTTCGAGGATCCATTCATTAGATCGTCCCATTCCCGTTCCTTGTCGGTGTACGAACGTCCCGGACTCGAAAGTTTGCGGAGTGTACCACCCAGAGCACCGGAGCCGGCTTCACTGTTGCGATGTGACGTTATGGACGCCGGAGGAGAAAGGAGATCCGCTGTCGCTTCTCCTTTTGCGCGACTTCCCTGTGTGAACGTAGAAGAGCCGTGGCTATTCAATTTCTGTTGGTTGGGAAGCTTCGGGATAGCTGGGACATCGCTCTCCGGCCAATCGTTCGAGTTCTGCTTTTTGCGCCTGAAGAATCTTCCGATGGAACGCCCTTTGTTACTCGAGCTGCTGACGTTCGACTTGACGCTGACTGCGTCACTCTGGTCGGTGTCTGTCTTGGCACGCGAGCGACTTGCAGCGCGGACGCTATGGCCAGAAGTTGATGTATGTGTTGGATGGGCGGCATCTCTGCTTTGGGCTTCAGACCGTGGCTGAGGAGAAGGAGGGCCGGAGAGAGGAGAGCGCATAGAACCAGGCGAGGATGGGGCCGCAGGTTGACGCGGGGGAGGCAAGAACGAATCCGACGACTTGTTGGCGGCGCTGAAGGGACCATGCATAGGGCCCGGAGGTGCGGATGCGATGCCGAGGGGGAAACGGGAATCGGCGGTGTAGAGCCCTTGGGTTGAAGTCTTAGGAGACGCGAGGGGGGAGCCTAGTCCGTTCGTGAGAGCTGGCGACGAAGGTGGCATCATGTGAGCGTTGGAGAAGGTCGGCGCGGCGGCGCGTCCAGGTGAGGGGCTCCTGTTGGCGCTACCATTTGGGCTAAGAAAGGGTGGGGCCAGCTGTGAGCGGAAGGCATCGTCGACGGGATTGGCGGCGCTGTCGCCGGAAGCTGTGAGACGCGCCATCGACGTGCTGGGCGATTGTGAGAGCGGGGTGAGGGGCGGCTGGGGAACGCTGATGTTGGTCAGGAACTCCTCCCAGCCAGCGCCAGAGAAGCGAGTTGGGGTAGGACCGCCGAGCGCATCGTTGCTGTGTTTGCTGCGGATTGAAACCGGCAGAGCAGGGATGTATTCGCGGGGACGGTCAGCGTGCGGCTCCTCGTTGATGTTCGACTTGCGCCGCTTCAAAAGAGACTTCATCCCGTGTCGTTGAAGGAGAGCGGATGTGGACCTTGCCGTCACGCGTCACGCAGCGGGTGTGCGAAGGAGACTTGTGCTGAAGATGGCAGGGAGGAGGAGGACCAAGGTTGGGGATATCTAAAGGCAATAGGGATAGCGATAGCAAGAGATCAATCTCGATGATGGCTCTGCCAATAGGTCAAGGGATAAGGCAAAGGGGGTCGGAGGGAAAGAAGGGAAATACTCGTACCACCTCCTTTCCTTTGTGGGTGGTGGTGAACCTGCAGCTTTGAATCACACACAGAACCTTCCAAAATGGATGCGCGATGATTGGGAAAAAAGCGCTTCCTCACAAAAGTTGCGCCGCTTGGGTGCGGCAGCGCCTCCGACTTCCTCTTCGGTTCCTTGCAGTGGGCGGCCCAGCAGCCTTGCACCGCTACACAAGCGAAGACGATCAGCGTGCTGCAACGGCGATCCCACTGAAACGGCATTTGGCAAGGGTGAACCCGTGCTCGGCCGACGGCCAAGTCAGTGCCAACCTCGGTGTATGCAAGGGTTCAAATCTGTATCAGCTCGCAGTCACCCGCAGCACGATCGAAATTGCCGGTCTCGAGTTTGAAAGGGGCCGGTTCGTTCTAATCCACCTCACTTCTCGAAATCTCAGATCTCAGGATCTCAGGCCTCAGGACAGAAAGCATGATAAGAGCAGAGATGCGTTGCGAGGAGGACACTGGGTGGGACAAGACGTGGTCTTCAATATCACCCTTCGAACTCATGCTGCTCGATCTGAGGGGGTGCAAAGGGGGATGAAACAGTGATTCAGTTCATGCTGGCCGGTCAACTGAAGCACAGGGCAGGCTTACTCACAACGTCGTCAATCTTGAGGACCGCACGGACGAGCTGAGTCGCGAGAAGAAGTTGTTGACGTTTGGACACCAGTGGGTCAAATACCCTGCATCGCTTCATGTCGTTGTCCTGGATAGACGAAAGCAGCGAGGCGAAGTCAGTAAGTATCTTAGCCGCACTTTTTACGCCCTCTCATTCGGGACACTCACTCCTGCACCCATGCAGTCCACTCCGAGCTTGGGGTCCTTCTCCGTCACTTGCCGGCTCTTGACATCGGTCAGCGTCTCGATGGGGGAGTATCCGCTGTTCTCGGCGAGTGCAAGTGGGATGGCATCGAGTGCCGACGCAAAGGCCCTCATTGCATATTGCTCAATCGAAGCGATCTGCGGAAACATCAAAGGCACAGCAGACTCGTCAGCAAGGCCCCGCCGACAAGAACACTATTGATCAAGGAGGAAACTCACTTTGTCCGCCGCTTCGGCCACAGCTATCGATGCACAGATCTCAGCAGCACCACCACCGTACACGACGCGGTTGTCCACGACCAAGTTCCTCACAACACAGATGGCATCGTGTAATGCCCGTTGCGCCTCGTCGATGATCATCTTGTTCGAACCACGCACAAAGACAGTGACGGCGCGGGTGTTAGCACACTCCTCGACAATGAGCATCTTGTCGCGTGTCGTGCCGAACGAGACCTCACGCACGATACCCGCTCGGCCGAGCTTGTCGGCGCTCAGGTCCTCGAAACGGGGTACGATGCGGCCGTTCGTCGCAATCGCAATGAGTTCGAGCTCGGGTCCGCCCACCCATCGCACGGCGGGGAGTTCGTGCTGGAGCAAGAGATGGTTCGCCTCGTCGTCGAAGCCCCACTGGCAGACTACCAAGTTGGCACCGCAGTCCTTGACGCGCTGAATCATCTCCTCGAACTTGTATCGCTCGTACTCCTCCAATTTACGGTATTCCTCTACCGAGTCGATATCAAGCTTGTGCTTTGTCTTCGGCCGTGGTGGCTCAAAGGGGCATGTCAGGATGGCGATGCGTGCGTCTTTGACCTCGCGCGGCATTTGAGGGTGGGACATGTCCTTGTCGATGACAACACCTTGCACAAGTGAGGTGTCCTCGAGGGAGCCACCGACTTTGCCGTCCATCTTGATGAGCTCAAAGTCGACATCTCTTCGTGTCAGATCCGCAACGGACAAGACTGCATCGACAGCAATTCGCGCAAACTTGTCTGATGCTTTGGACACGCTGTGTGAGAGAGATAGAGTAATTGAAGTCGGCGTGAGTCGGGACGCTGCATGCGTTCAAAGGTGTGATGTGAGAACTCACATCTTGGATCCCAAACATGTCTTGGCAACCTTCATGAGCTCGTCGACGTCAGTCTTTGAGAACTCGATGCGGTCTGCGACCCTCTCCAATTCCGCAACGGCGATGGCGCACGCACGGTCGAAACCGTCAGCAATTCGCATAGGGTGAATGCCGCGATCAATCAAAGATTCCGACTGCTCCAAAAGTGCTCCGGCGAGTACTGTGCAAGATAAATGTGGAATTAGGACGAGACTCCTCCTGCGGCGCTCAGACGATTGCGCAACACTCACCGACGACACCGGTGGTACCATCGCCGATCTCGTCGTCTTGACTCTTGCTGAGCTGTACGAGAAGCTTGGCAATTTGATGCTCGAGCTCCATACCACGCATGATTGTCGCACCGTCGTTGGTGACCTGAATTTCTCCATCGGGGCTGATCAGAATCTTGTCCAGTCCACGAGGACCCAGACTGGTCTTTACGATGTTTGCAACGGTGCGGGCGGCTGCGATGTGGTTCTTGATCGCCTCAGTGCCATGGGCGCGGGTCTTCTTCCCCTGGTCTCTGCAGTGGCGAGCACAGAGGAAAGAGAAAAAGGTGAGTGCTGGTCCATGCGCATGTACCACACCGCCAACCGCTCAGTCATGCTCACCTGACGATGATGTACGGCCGCCCGTACTCGTCCTGCACGTATTGCACCTGGTCCGACATTTCTGTATGCTTCTCTGCGTTCTGCGGGTGCTCAGGTCTGCGCAAGGTCTTCTCTGGCAGATCGCTGTCCTGTCTTCGATGGAAGTTGTGGCCGTTTGCTGTGTGGACCTTTCCTTCTGTTGATCTTGTCTGCTTTCTTCTTCGCAGTTCTGCTTGAGCGTCGTGAACCACGTGACTTACACACCACGTGGTCTGAGTATGATTGGGGTCTGTGCGCACCTTGGCCAAAAAAACCAGGTCGCTATCGAGGCCGGCGAGGTTAAGGAATGCTCCCACCACCGATCGCGCACAGCGAAGGACTCAGCATTCAGGCGATAGCAAAACATGAATCGGAACCCATCGCAGTCGCCGAAGTCGGGCGCGCTGCCCATGCCCATGCCTGGTTCGGCAGCTCCGGGCTCGAGTCCGACGGCGACCAGGCCTTCGTTCGCCTCGAGCCGCAAGCCGTCCAACCCCTTCACCAAGAACCAGGACGCTGAACACATCCGACAACGTCTGCGCAAGAGCAGCATAGCCGGCTCCGACTTCGCCCTCGATGCCAGTGCCGACGACGATGATGATGAGTTCGACGATGACCGGGGAGGCGGCATTTTCTTCCCGAGCAGCAGTAGCACAGGGTCCTCTGGCTTCGTCGAGGGTCGCGCTTTCGGGCAAGGCAGTGGTGTCAGCAAGGCTGCGGTCCCGGGACAGACACCAGCTGGTCTTCCTCTTCAGCCGAGTCTGATGCCGGCTGGAAATAGCAAGCGCAGCATTGCCTTGGACAATGTTCCCGAGGCGTCCGAAGCGTATTCCCGGGAGCCAGTCGTCACACCCATGAGCCCTCCTGACAGTACTTTCACTCGAGAGGGATTCCGCATGCGTAGCCGCGGAGTCATGCGCACCTACTCTATGGTAAGTCATGCCTATATAGACGCTCTCGATCATCATGAAGCTCACGCTCTATCTGTATGCAGTCCCAGCAAAAGCGACGCCCAACCCAGCTGAACAACGACACCATCATCCGCGCACGCCGTCTGAGTCACGATCCTGAGCAGGACGGAGCAAAGCGCTTCATCGTCGACGTCGATGAGACCATGCGCTTGATACTTGAACAGGAAGACACGGATGGCAACTTCCAAGTAAGTGCGATCGTAGCGATTCCAACTGAGCATTTATGCTGACCCTTCCCACAATCACAGATCAGTATCACCGACAGCGGTCCCAAAGTGGTCTCCCTCGGAACAGCTACGAGCAATGGCTACAAGGGTGTGGATATCCGAGGCGTGAGTCTTCCTGAGCCGTGCATGCACTCTCTCGCCAGCATTATGCTTACCTTTATCTACAACAGACATACATGCTGTCTAACCTGCTCCAAGAACTCGCTCTGGCAAAAGAGAATGGACGGAAGCGCATCGTCCTGGATCAGACCCGTCTCTCGGAGAACCCTGTCGATCGCCTATCGCGCATGATCAGCCAAGACTTCTGGCACAATCTCACTCGCCGCATCGATGCTGACGGACTGGAGGCAATTCTCGCTGACCCCAAGAATCGGTCCAAGTCTCAGAACCCTCGCATTTTCGTTCCTTGCGAAGAGCCACAGATGATTGAGTACTACCAAAGAGTGGCGAAGGAGAGGCCCCAATTGAACCTCACCGTCGAGGTCCTGCCGAAGGAACTCACAGCGGAGTACACCCGTGACCTCAACGATACCCCCGGTCTCCTCGCTCTCGCAATGCGTGAAGAGAAGGACCCGGCCACAGGCAAGACGAAGGATTTGAAGGGTATTCCATTCATCGTTCCCGGTGCGCGCTTCAACGAGCTCTACAACTGGGACAGCTACTTCATCTCGCTCGGTCTCGTAGTGGACAACCTTGTCGACATCGCCAAGGGCACAGTGGAGCACTTCATCTTTGAGATCCACCACTACGGCAAGATCTTGAACGGAAACCGAACCTACTACCTTATGCGTGCTCAACCTCCGTTCCTGACTGATATGGCCCTGCAAGTCTACTCTCGCCTCGACCCTGATCAAGAGGAAGAGAATCGCGCGTGGCTGAAGAAGGCTGTCCAGGCCGCCATCAAGGAGTATCACACCATATGGATGAACACCCCTCGATACGATGCCAAGACGGGTCTGAGCCGGTACCGACCTGAAGGTATCGGAGTTCCACCGGAGACTGAGGCCAGCCACTTCACTCATGTTCTGCGGCCTTATGCCGAGAAGCACGGTATCAGCGTCAATGAGTGAGTGTGCGACCGTAAGATGGCTCAAGTGCGAATTCTTCAACTCACTTTTCTGTGGTACCCGCAGATTCACACACAAGTACAACCACGGCGAGGTAAAGGAGCCCGAGCTCGACGAGTACTTCATGCACGACCGTGCTGTCCGAGAGAGTGGCCATGACACGAGCTACCGCTTGGAGAAGCGATGTGCAAACTTGGCCACCATTGATCTCAATGCTCTGCTGTACAAGGTGAGACCAACCAGTCCCGCTAAATGCTCTTCCTCATCACGGCTTTGCTGATATTCCCTGTCCTTCTCCAGTACGAGGTGGACATCGCAACCGCTATTCGGGAGCTCTTCGATGACCGACTTGACCTTGAGGACGACTTCATCCTTCATGGTCCTCTTCCTCCAAGTATGGCCAAAGATACCCCTTCGACCCCATCTAAATCGCGCGAGACACCCCAGACATCGGCGGAGTGGTTCGCCAGGGCTGCATATCGCAAGGAACAGGTGGACAAGTACTGCTGGAACGAAGGTATGTCGCTGTACTACGATTACGACACGGTGCAAGAGCGTCAGAGCTTGTATGAGAGTGTTACTTCATTCTGGGCGATGTGGGCCGGCATGTCGAGCGAGCGTCAGGCGGAGCGGATGGTGTAAGTGTTTTTGGACAAAGTTGGTGTTTGTGAACATGACAGGTTTTCTGACTGTCCGCATCCTTCCCTCCCACAGAAAAAATTCGCTGAAAAAGTTCGAGGTAGTCGGGGGCTTGATTCCGGGCACGGAGGATTCGCGCGGTCGAATTTCGCTCGATCGCCCGAATCGTCAATGGGACTATCCCTTCGCGTGGCCGCCGCACCAGATCCTGGCGTGGGTCGGCCTTGAGCGTTACGGTTACATCGACGACGCTCGAAGGCTGGCGTACCGTTGGCTATACATGATGGTCGTGGCCTTTGTCGACTTCAATGGCGTGGTGCCCGAAAAGTGAGTGTCCCGCCCGCTTTCTGTTGACGCGAAGCAAGCTACTGACGCGCGGATAATTTGATGCAGGTTCGACGCGGTGGCACTATCGCACATGGTCGATGCGGAATACGGCAACCAAGGCGTGGACTTCAAGTTCGTGCCTAGGGAAGGATTCGGGTGAGTGCTCTCCCTCGACGCGTCCACGCGAAGCTCTTGTGACGAACCCCATCTTACGCCCCATTCTTCCTCGCTCCAGCTGGATGAATGCGAGTTTCCAGGTTGGCTTGACCTTCCTCACGAAGCACATGCGCAGAGCTGTCAGCGCCTGTCAGCACCCTGACGACTTCTTCGCGCAGCGCTAAAGCACACTGCAATGGATTCAACGTTGGTTCACTTCGAAGTCTGCGACTGCAACGCTCGCAAGGGCGGATTTTCTTTCTCCTCGACCTCTTCACGATCACGACTCCCGTTACCCGTAACGCAATACATGGGCTCCTGATCAGCAGGTAGCACGGCCCTTGATTCTTCTGTTCTCACTAGATTCCCAACTCATCAATCTCAAAGTTTCGATCGCTCAGCATCACGAAGTGAGAAATAGGGCAGGAAGAGTGTGCGCATGATGTGAAAGTATGCTGAGTTGCGTGGGTCAACAGAATAGTACAGGCGGGATGACAATGACAAAGTCGACGCCCGCTACGCCGTCCGTCATGGAGGAGCATGAGATGAGAACTGAAAGTGGAAAAGGGAGATGGGGTGAAGGAATCCGAGAACGTGGGCGAAAGGAGACTCGCTCAAAGGTCTTGAGAGCTCTGTGCCTTCTTCTTGCCGCTCTTTGCGGGCAACAGCTCGCTCTGGATGAAGGGCAAGACACCACCTTGGGAGATCGTGACGCTGCCGAGCAGCTTGTTGAGCTCCTCGTCGTTTCGGATGGCGAGCTGCAAGTGACGGGGAATGATACGGGACTTCTTGTTGTCGCGGGCGGCGTTACCGGCAAGCTCGAGGATCTCAGCTGCGAGGTACTCGAGGACGGCAGCGAGGTAGACTGTAGGCGTAGAAGAGGAGGTGGGAGGACATGGTCAGAAACGCGTTGAGGCAGAAGAGGGGGGACGCGTGCAGCAGCAAACTCACCAGGGGCGCCAGCACCGACACGTTGAGCGTAGTTGCCGTTGCGAAGCAGACGGTGGATACGACCGACGGGGAATTGGAGACCGGCCTTGGCCGATCGGGTAGTGGACTTGGAGGTGGCCTCACCAGCCTTGCCGCCAGACTTTCCGCCAGAAGACATCTTGTGTGTGTGTGTGGGTGGGTTGAGGGGTTGGGAAGAGGTGGTTGAGAGGTGTTGTGTGAGGTTGCTGAGTGCGATTGTGTGTGTGTGTGTGGAGGGGGGAATGTTGGGTCGCGTCGTCGAAGTTTGGCTGCCTTTTAAACGATCCGACGTTTCAACGCGTCGACGCGACTTTTTTGGTGACCGTCGGATCACGTGCATACGCGTCGGTCACCAAAACGACACGTCGGTGCCGTCGGGTTGCACCACCAAAGCGATGACAAGATACCGTCACCTACTCCACAGACAACACAACACAACATCCTCGACCCAAACACACCGCTTTCGGGAGTAATACTGTACCAAAGCGACGTTGTCAGCGAGAGCATCGCGTAAACGCGTGATTCAAGCGATGTGGTCGCGACACGGGCCCGGATTTGTTACGAGGTCCGCTTCCACCACTGCTGTCCAGTTCTACCTCTGCACCCACAAACGTGTCCTTCACGTCCACGGACCCCTCCGTCAATAATCTCCCTCCTTCAGAGAGGTTCAAATCTGGATATGTGAGCGAAGAGCAGAGCAATTCCGCACTCTGTGTCGTTTTCCAATCTGTGTGTGTATTGATCTTGAACGACAGAATACATACAATGAGCAATGAGCCTTGTTCAAGGTACTGCAGGCATCTAAATCGCGCTGACATCTCAAGCACATCGGTTCTGCTTGGGAGAGAGACCGGCAAAGGCAGTGGCGCCCGAGTCGTTGGAGGTGATGCTGCTGAGGCCCCAGTTGTTCTCGACGGTCTTGAGCATGCTGTAGTGGCTGTACTGGGTAGAGTCGGTAGCTCCAACGTTGCCGCTGGGAACAGCACCGCCGAGGAGAGCGCTGTAGATCTTGTTAGGAGCAGAGTATGTCTCCGCCTCATCGAACACGAGGTGAAGAAGCGTGTTCGAGTTTTGGATGCCGGACAGGTAGTTCGACAGGAAGCCTGCGAGCACGATGGTGGAAATGGGTCAGCAGTGAGCATATAACAACTTCAAGCGGACACGATCTTACCCTTGAGCCAGTTGCCGGCGTAGCTCGTAGATGTGTCGTGTCTGCACGAGCAAGACTCATAAACAGTCAGAAAGAGCGATTCAAGCTGGTCAAGAGCGTACCCCTTCACTCACCCATCGTTCTTCAAGTCGGGAACTGTGAGGAGGAGACTGTGAATCAGTATACTGCGATCAGTGAGCGTCCGCGCTTTTGTACTCACTGTACAAGGTGAACTGGGGCAAAGCTCCGTTGTTGAAGTCGGTGCTGAACTGTGTAGACTGCTTGATGTTGGCGCACCGTGTGGCGTTGTTCTGGATGTTCGTGAAGGAGATGAAAGGTTCGTGCTTTCGGGCGTAAGATGAAGTACCGGAGGTTGCCCCGGTGTAGCAAGCGGTGGAGGGCAGACCCTCGGCGTATCTGTTAAAAGAAAGGTATGAGCAGGAGAAGAGGACAACGATCGAGATGATGAGGCCACTTACGCGCCCCAGGAGATGCGCTTGGCATCGAGAATGTCAGCAACACTCTTGGCGTTGATGTTGATGTTGCTGTCGCCGGTGCAGCCGTTGGTAGATCCGGAAATGTAGGCGATGTAGTTGGCTAGAGCAGATGGCGCAGGGGCCTTGTTAGCGGAAAGTGGCAGGAAGCGCTGGGCAGTTCAGACTTGAACTCACGCTGACTGGGGTGCGTGGTGGCGAAGTAGTTGCTCTGGTAGATACCTTGGCTGGCGAAGGAAGAGAAGTTGGGGTCGTTGAGAACAGTAGTGGCACTGCAGGAAGAAGATTCGAGTGTCAGCACTTTCTGCGATTCACTCGTTGACTACGAGAGAGACTCACTCCTCGTTTTCTGGTCAAGCCGGTTAGGTGGGAAAGAAAGAAAGAAAGAAAGAAAGAAAGAAAGAAGCGTGAGAAGACTGTCTTGGTCCAAGAGAGTCAACATCATGCACGTACCGAAGAAGACTTTAGTCCAGAGCAACAGGGTGATAGAGAAAGGTTGACTTGCTATCAGCATCGAGCGTACAAAGGCGAGCACATAGCTCACACTCACTGGTAATGACGCGGTCAAAGCTGTTTCCTGAGACCAACGATCGACCACTGCAGAGGGGAGATGCGGCCTGGGCAACACCACTGAGGGCGGCAACGGCGAAAGCGATAAGGGCAGGGGCAATCATAGTGGGAGGTGAGACTTGTAGGGTTAGAAGAGGAGGGTGAAGGGGTGAATCTGGCGACAAAGGTGGGCAAAAGGTGAGCAAACGCGACGCGGACCGATGCCTTTATACGCTCCTCTTCCGCAGGTGAGGCTCGAAAGGCTGTAGGCAATTCAAAGAAGGTGTCAACTATGCGGCCCCCAGCTCGCCGCTGGGAATCCGTGCTGGAGTCTGTTGAAGCCGAAGGGAACGAGGTCAGAACCAAAGCCAAATCATAAGCGACCAAAGTGGACACTCTGTGTTCCTGACTCCCCTATTACCCCTGCAGCAGATACCCCAATATTTTCCACCATTCCCTCCAGCAGCGTTCAGCTTCAGGCTTCAGCGCTTCAGCGTCCAGGTTTTGAGGCACGTTCTGAGCGCTTCAGATGACCGAACGTGGCGTGTTGAAGCGAGAAACGCTGATTTTGAAATTTTCGGTGTCTCCGACCCAGCACGAACAGAACGAAGAGAAGGCCGGGGGAAGAAGAACGAGTAGGGAGGGTCAGGGAAATGGTGGTGAACTGTGAGTATGTGAGTGGCGAAAGGTCAACGGCGATTTTTGATGATGAATGGTCCCTGCGGTACGTGCGGGCGAGGTGTGGTGGCCGCCGGAAAGTCAGAACGTGTGCTTCAACTTACATACACTTTGCTGGCTGATCTGGGGGGCCGCAGAACTGGTAGGACGCGGGGTCAGCGGTCAGATCCAAAAGCTCGGTGCATACGGAAGAGGATGGCATGTATGTGGTCTGTGGTGCGGGAAATGAGCAGAATCAGAGATGGTAAGAAAGAGAGGGGAGTCGGTTTTGGGATTGTTGGCGAGCGTGGTCCTCAAGAGCGTCATCACCTTGATGTCCACTATCATACGGAGCGGCCTCTGGGTAGCATGGAATACGCGAAGATGAAGCGGAGAAGACCTGGAATCATTAATCATCCCATAGCCTCTTCTTTGACTTGTTGTCCGTGGTGTGGGTCCGTAGTGGGCGGTGACAGAGGTTCACACCGACTGAAAACGATGGTGAGCTGGTCTTCAAGCACAGCAAAACCGCGTCGCAACCGCATGAAGATCGACAGAGAAAGGGCTTTCCATGATCTATGCGTACTATGGAAGGCGTCTGGAGTGAACACCAGTGGATTTACAGATGTTTGGTGGTGTGTGGTGGTGACACTGTGAGAAGAGTGGGCGCGTTGGCTGCGAAAGCACCGACGTGTCCTTTAGGGACGAGTCCGACGTCATCACGTGATCCACTCTGCGCTTTTTGGCGACGCGTCGGAAAGTGGACGCGTTGACGGTTCGAAATCGTACAAAAGGCGCCGCGAAATTCAACACCCACCGACCACCTTTTCCTCCCCCCACCAATTCCACCACTCACCAGCCAGCATCAAGCTTCAACACTTTCCTCTCACCAACACCAACACCCCACCCCTCACACACATACACAATGCCTCCCAAGTCCTCCACCGGTGGTAAGGCCCCTGCCTCTACAGGCGGCAAGGCTCCCTCCTCTTCTGCTGGCAAGGCCCCCGTCGAGGCCGCCAAGAAGGCCCCTTCCAAGGCCCCCGCCAAGTCCGGTGACAAGAAGAAGGCCAAGAAGGTCCGCAAGGAGACCTAGTGAGTATATGCATGCGCATCTCTTCTTTTCCACACCAGCACCACCACTGACCCGATTCTCACTTCTCTTCCTTCCAGCTCCACCTACATCTACCGTGTCCTCAAGCAGGTGCACCCCGACACTGGTATCTCAAACAAGGCTATGGCCATCCTGAACTCCTTCGTCCAAGACATCTTCGAGCGCATCGCATCCGAGGCCTCCAAGCTTGCATCCTACAACAAGAAGTCAACCATCTCTGCCCGCGAGATCCAAACCGCTGTCCGACTTATCCTCCCCGGTGAACTCTCCAAGCACGCCATCTCTGAGGGTACCAAGTCCGTCACCAAGTACTCCTCCAGCAAGTAAACGACAGGCTCCTGCTGTCATGACTTTCACTCTTCCACGCACTCATGCACCCACGCTACCCCATGGGTCTACCCTTGCTTTCACATTTCTCTCTCTCTCTCTCTCACTCTGTTCTCCAGTCCGGTGCTGCGGGGCGCCGGGCTGTGCCACTTGTTCTTCCCCGCTTGTACTATTCATGACGTTCGCAACACCTCTGCATCAGTCCGAACCTTCCTGCCTGTGTGACTTGTGTGATGAACGCGCTCCCCTACATTGTGAGAGATTTCGAGATGAAAGATGACGCGCCCGAACGCGAAACGCGTCAAGACGCGAATGCCCTTGTGACAAGAGACCATCACCGCATCACCTTCGCAACGACATTCGCCTAACAACCAACAGACGCGCGGTAGAGGGACGCGTCGCTGACTGTCAGCAAAAGGACGGACGTTTCCATGCAACGCGCCAGCTCTAGGACGCGCGCCTCAGGCTCCGACAATGCTGTGGGACTGGGGATCTCCCTACCCCGATCCTCTCCTGCAAGGTCCCCTTTGCGCAGGAGGCGCAGCCAGACTGAGAGCGACTACAATGACGAGTCCTCCCCGCAAGGCAATAGCGCTTCTGCAGCGGCCAGTCCGAAGCCTGGGCCGTCCCGGTTAGGTGCTGGAAAGGATCTCGCACACCTCGCCGCCGCTGCT
Source organism: Tilletia walkeri (assembly GCA_009428295.1). Taxonomy (NCBI): domain Eukaryota; kingdom Fungi; phylum Basidiomycota; class Exobasidiomycetes; order Tilletiales; family Tilletiaceae; genus Tilletia; species Tilletia walkeri. The sequence goes on from RDSH01000271.1 coordinate 17,637, forward strand.
TCGGGCGGTACAGGGCAGACATCGCTTTCGCAGGGCGCGACCGGCCTGGCTCCTCCTCCGCCCCTCAAGAGGGGACGAGGTCGACCTCGGAAGAACCCTCTACCCGCTCAACCTACGCCGACAGGGTCTGCCTTGGCTTCATCAAGTACAGCGGCACCACCCGCTTCCGCTGGCCCACAACCTCTTTCCTCGCAGGTTAGCACGGCGGAGCAAGAGAAGAAGCAGGCCCCGCGTACTTCGAACGGGCGCGTGACGGCATCACGAAATGCTCGTGTTTCCGCTGCTGCGCAGATGAATCGCAGGGGATTGGCTGCATTGGAGGCGTCCACATCGGAGGCAGACGCTCTCGGGCCAGGCACTTCGGAAACGGAGGCTGAAGAGCAAGAAGAACCTGAAGAGCAGGACGAGACTGGTTCCGCTGACGGCGAAGACGTCATGAAGGACGAGGAGACCGCGCAACAAGAGGCGGAGGAGATGGCCAGTCGGTGGCATGAGGAGTATTACGAAAGTGAGTGTAGTCTCTGGACAGACTCGATGAAGCAAATGCTAATAGCCTGCCTTGAATTTCTTCTCAGTTGTCGAGCAACTACCCTTGGAGCTGACTCGATGCTTCACGCTTATCTCAGAAACGGAAGGCAAAGTCCAAAGTGAGTCCTTTGGTCGTGCCCGTGCATGTACGCTATGCGTCTCTGACGTTGTGTTCCCTCCCGTCACAGATCGACTGGAGAAGACTCGCAAGGCCTCGCAAACTTACATCAAGGCGCGGCGAGATGTTCAAGCATGGGTCAACTACTATGCTTCCAAAGCACAGCACAATGATCAGCTTGCCGCCTCGTCCAGCTCTTCAAATGCTGTGGCCGGCCCTTCGTCTCAAACGGATTCTATAGCGACGATTGAATCGCCCTCCCGGTCAGCCAAAGGCAAGGGCAGGATGGATACGCACGCCGATGGTTCCTCATCGAGCTCTCCTGCAGAGGAACAACGGGGCACAAGTTCTTCTGCATCAACTCTTCAATCGTCCACAACTCTCGGACATCCTGCACCACAACAACAACAGCCGCAAGGTCCTCCACCGCCAATGCCAATGGGACTTCGACAACGGCTCGCCCTTCTCAACACCGTCGCCCATTCGACTTATGAGGCCAAGCGAGCAGCCGAAGAGAAAGTCGAACTGGCACGAACGGCGTACGAGCTCGTCGATCGACTTGTACTCCGCCTCGACGCTGAACTGACCAGAAGTGAGGTTGGGCTTGCTCTGGGGTTGAGGAGGGGGACGGAGGAGAGTCGTGGAGCGAGGGAGGCGCATGGCACCTTGACATTGGCGCAAAATGATCCGGTTGCTAGTACGCCAGCGACTGGGACCGAGGCGGCTGGTCCTTCTCGAATGGGAGGAAAGGATCTCGCGAGGGCTGAGATTTCGGTCCCGAATGTCCGCTCAGCGACCGAGAAACGCGGGGAAAGTAAGCGGACGGGACGGGCTGGTTCTGCGAATGTCTCGGAGGGACCTAATGGGGATGAATCGGCCCGAGGGAGGATGGCGTTGATCAGGCGATCTTCTGCGTCTGGGTCGAATGGGAGGAAGGCGGATCGGTCTCAAACGGGCCCTTCGATCTTTGCGCCTCCTCCTAACATCGCCGCGGATTTCATTGCCGGGTCATCGAATCGGAAGGACAGACAGCGCGCCTCCTCTTCCTCTTTGGCAATGGAGGTAGGTGGAAGTAGTACGGGACCGAAAGGCTCGAGCCGTTCGACTGCTTCCTCTCGAGGTGGTGAAGGGTCCGGTCTTGAGAGCGGTTCCGGGGGTCCGAAGCAGGCTCGGCGAAGAACGGACAAGAGCAAGGGCAAAAGTCCGGCGGTTGGGTCGAAGGAATCACGGGCCCAGGGCGGGCGCAGAGGAACTGGTCTGGTGACGGCGAGTCACAAGGGCGAAGATGGATTGGAGGGAGAGGAAGGGGAGGAGGCGGAGGAGAGTGAAGATGCGGATGCGGAGGGCGAGGACGATAACTCGGCGTATAGGAATACGGACATGGCCATACTGACGGCTGAACCGCGGTACTGTTATTGTGACGAAGTGTCGCGCGGCGAGGTACGTTTGGATACCCTGGGTCATATCTCGGCCTAGATCGGCATTCGAGCCAAACTTTCTGACCTCTTCCTTCTCATCGCTTTGTCGCTCTGTCCTTCTCAGATGGTCCTATGCGATGGCGGCGAACAGTGTCCGCTGCAATGGGTAAGTTTATTGCGCTCTCATGGAACGAGTCCAACTTGCTGATGAGCCGCCCCCTTCTTCTCATCTGTAGTTCCACTTTGAATGCGTCGGCCTTACCGAATCGCAAAAAGCGCCGACGAAATGGTTCTGTCTCTTCTGTAAGCCGAACTTCAAGGGTCAAGGTAGGAACGTCCCTCCGAACGCGGCACGTCGACCTCCAGGCATTGGCCCAGAGGGACTGACTGCAGCTGGACGAGGCGTGGGAGGAGTAGGCAACGGTGGGCCAGGCTCAGGTTCAGCTTCAGGATCCGGCTCCGGCGCAGGATCGACTCGTGGCAGATCGTGATTATGCATTATCTCTATCGCAGTCTCGAGAATTTTTTGCCCGCCGTCCTGTGATCAAACACTCAGATTTCGCGGCGCGGTCGCTTGTTTATGGATGATTTGGAGATCACAAAGTGTATTGCGGCTTGGTTGCTGATGGAACATGTACGAGCGAAGTTGGAAGAAGAGAACAGGGCGAATCCGCACCTCTGACAAGGTGAAGAGGAGTGGAAAGTAAGGGTATCGTCCGGAAGGCGCGCGTCGCGTTCAACGTGCATGGTTTACAACCCGCGTTTGTCTACTCCGCGGTGTTTCCATGCTTGTATGATTCTGAGAGAGTGCTTTCAGAGGGTCGCGGCGGGGATGGGGGTAGCTGCGGAAGCAGTGGCCGTAGGGGCGCCCTTGCCGAGGAGCTCCTGGATCTTGGCCTCGATGGCCTTGGGCTCTGTCTTGGGGCTGTACCGGTCGACGACCTTGCCGTCCCTGTGCACAGACGGAATGCAGAGGATTTGAGGTCAGCAAGACTCTGGTGTAGTGTGTAGAATGAGAAAGTGGTTAATACACGTACCGGTCGACGAGGAACTTGCTGAAGTTCCAGACGATTGTGCCCTAAAAGACAAGAATCGATCCGAGAGGAGTGATTGAAGGTTTGGCGGTTGCGCAATCCCCATTTTGCGTCGAGGCGTTCGAGAACCATCAGAATTTCACGATTTCATCAGTCGGAGAAAAATCAAAAACGTCCAGGGAGGAAGAAGGGTATGATAGAAGTGGAAGATCAGCTCCAATTCAACTCCGCCAAGTGCATGTGTGCGCCTAAAGATTCGCAAAAACACGTACCGCACCGAACATGTTCTTCTTCTGCGACTTGAGGTACTTGAAAACCTCATTTGCCTTGCCACCGTTGACGTTGCTCTTTGCCATCACTGAGCAGCACAAACATGAGAGAGGAAAACGCGTCAATAATGGTGCGAGGATCCGCCAAATGCGAGGCACGCGGATATACTCACTGGGAAAGGTGACGCCGTAGTTCTACGTCCAGCGCGAAGAAAATGTGCCAGGCAGAACAGAATGTTAGTATTTGGCTTTTGAACGTAGCCCACCCCTTCCTTCCCCCCGAGGGACGGCCGTATGTACGCGAGCAAGATGCGTCTTGAATACGCATTCCGCATGAACTTGTCCAGCCTTTGTCCCGAAATTCCGGCCTTCCGACACCTTTAAAATACTCACGACTTGGCAGAATTCTCCGAATTTCTGTGAGGGGTGAGGAGAATTAGGGAGGCGTCAGAAAAAGTACGGGTGTCATGCAGAGCGGATCCACGTGCAAGCGCGTTTGCTGCGGGAGACACACCTCATCGCTGCCAGGGGTTTGGAAACCGAACTCGTTGGAAGGGCTGCGGGAGAGACGGACAGAAATCTTGTCAGCTCCGTTTATTGGCTCGCAGCTCAAGCGCTCGGGACTCACAATCCAACGATGAGGAGACCCTGGTCCTTGTATGTCTTGTAAAGCGACTCCAGGCCCTCGAGCTGGGGGGTGTAACCGCAGTGACTGGCTGTGTTAACGACGAGGACGACTTTCCCCTTGGCCTCCTCGGCGAAGGAGTACGTGCGGTTACCGGGTCGCTCGGCTTTGAGGTCGTAGAAGTGCACCATTGTGTTGTGAGGTATATCTGGAATGGGGAAGGCAAAGGATGAGCGAGTGGGCGGTAAGATGTGAGGTGGAGGGGGAGAACACAAGCAAAGGTTCGACGTCAGATGCCTCTTAAGTACTGCGCTCCTCGGCTGTCGGCATCACCATTCACCGGCATGACGCCGGCAAGAGCCGTTGCCCGTTTGTGGCACGACTTTCCTCATCTTGAGGGGGGTGTTGTTCCAGATCCCGATCACTTACTCGGCCGAGAAATGGTGTTCTTATCTTAGAGTTCGCGGAGACAGGTCTCAGTAGTCACGATTGGGTCTGCAGCTCAGCCTGGGGCGTGTCACACGTGCGTGGCGCGCGTGGTCGCCTGGTGCCTGTGGAAGCGGGCGGACGCTGCTTACGCGCGCGCTGACAATTGCATCTCATCTCATCAGTCATCGAGGCAAAGGTGAGAGGGCGGAAGCGCGGAAGAACCAAGCCGTGGTTGGCTGGACTTTTTCACATGCCTTGCGCTTGCCAGGAAGGACGACGCTTATTCGGCTTTCTTCGCTTTGCCTGTGGGAGCTGGAGGAGAGTTTGCGAACACATTACAAAATGTACCATGGGCCAAGGGTTTTGTAAAGGGTTAGCCCCAGTGCGGAGAAGGAAGAAGTGGTTGATTTGTCAAGGCAAAAGAGAGCTCTCTTTGTTGTCAAGTCACGCTTCTGATTGGACAACCCTCGTCCCTCTCACGACCCAACGACCCAAGGCAGCGCTCGCCGCTCAGCTACTTCCGCCAGACTGGCCAGTCACATGCTGGAAGACGTTGGCGGTCCCTCCCTCTGCTGCCTCGCTCGATCGCTGCTCAGGCGCTCAGGGACCCGCCGACAGTCCCGTTCTGGTTAGGTTGAACCTGCTGCTGATCACACCCACTCGCCGGTGAGCAAGGATCCTCTCAGAGAAGCTTTTGTAATCGGCCCCGCGCTTCTGTTTCACCGGCTGTAATGTGTGGAGAGTAGATTTGTATGTCTTGTCAGCTGCATGGTCTCTGGTTTTTCGCATCCCACTCCTCCTTCCGTTTTATGGGCGAGATGCCTGTTCCCAAGTCTTGCCCCGCACCATCCCCTTCTTTTCCCTTCGTTCCTTCTCACCACCACCACCCATCCATCCCCTTCCCCATTCCCACTCTCCTTCCTTCCCACCGGGCTCCTTATAAACCAACAACAGTGTTGATCACTTTTTTGGCTTAAGCTTCCCAATCTTACTCCCTCTTCCAGTACACCCTCTTCTCCCCATCCCCCCCAGTTTTCCTCCTTGTCACAATGGCTGCCAGCGCCGCTCCCCAGGCTCTCAAGGCCATCTCTCGCGACGAGGTCGCAAAGCACAACAAGACCGGTGACCTCTGGATCATCATCGACGCACAGGTCTACAACGTCTCCAAGTTCGCAGCCCTCCACCCCGGTGGAGAGGCCGTTCTTCTCGACGAGGAGATTGCTGGTCAGGACGCCACTGAGGCCTTCTTGTAAGTCTTTCCAACTTCCAACGATGAGTTCCTGTGCGCGAGGTGTTCTTCGCCCCGCCACTGAGCTCTTGAAGTATGCATGTATTCCGATGAGGATCGACGCTGACCAACTTTTTTCACCTCTGCTTTATGACTGTGCCTGTGCGCGTTTTCGTTGTTTTTCTGATACAGCGGTCTCCACCGTCACGAGGTCCTCCTCAAGCCTGCTTACCAGAAGCTGAAGGTCGGCGCCATCGAGGGCGAGACCGAGAAGCTCAAGGTCAGTCTCATTAGTCCAAGATTCTTGATTGACCGCATATATCGCCGTTCTGACCGCATACATTCACAATTCACAGCCCCTCGAGCTCGGTTCCACCTCCAAGGTTCCTTACGCTGAGCCCACATGGCTCACCGACAACTACTACAGCCCTTACTACAAGGAGTCTCACCGACGCCTCCAACGCGAGATGCGAATCTTCGTCGACAGCGAGATCCACGAGATCGCTCAGCGGTGCGAGGAGAACGGCAAGCGCCCCCCTGTCGAGCTTATCAAGCTCATGGGCTCAAACGGTATCAACGCTATGCGCATGGGTCCCGGTAAGCACCTTCAGGGCCGCAAGCTCTTCGCTGGCATCAAGCCCGAGGAGATGGACTACTTCCACGAGCTTGTTGTAAGTATCTTATCGCCGATCTAGCTGGTTCTCACGTATCACGCCGCTTCGTTGCTCACTGGATTTACAATTTGCCACATCACAGATGACCCAAGAGATCACTCGCTGCGGTGCTCGTGGTTTCGGTGACGGTATGCAGGGTGGTATGGTCATTGGTCTCCCCCCGATCATGAACTTCGGTTCCCAGTGGCTCAAGGACGAGATCATCGAGCCCGTCCTCGCCGGTGAGAAGTTCATCTGTCTCGCTATCTCTGAGGCCTTCGCAGGTTCCGACGTCATGGGCATGAAGACCTTCGCCAAGAAGTCTGAGGACGGCTCTCACTACATCGTCAACGGTACCAAGAAGTGGATCACCAACGGCATGTTCGCTGACTACTTCACCACTGGTGTCAAGACCGAGGATGGTTTCGCCGTCTTCTGCATTCCCCGCTCGCTCGGTGGTGTTGAGACCAAGCAGATCCGCACTTCATACTCCACCACTGCCGGTACCGCTTACGTCACCTACGACAACGTCAAGGTCCCCACCAAGTACCTTGTCGGTGAGGACGGTCTCGGTATCCCAGTTATTGTGAGTATCAGTCTTGTTACACGCGATTTAGATCGTTTTGGCTTTCAGTTCCCTTGAAATGCGATTGCTGACGCGCTTTTTATGCCTCGCCACTCAGCTTTCCAACTTCAACCACGAGCGATGGGTCATGTGCTGCGCCACCATCCGTTCTTCGCGTGCCGTTGCCGAGCAATGCATGCTCTGGATCCACCAGCGTAAGGTGTTCGGCAAGCCCCTCACCACCCAGGCCGTTATCCGTCACAAGCTCGCGTCGCTCATCTCGCAGTGTGAGGCCGCTCAGTCGTGGCTCGAGAACGTCACTTACCAGATGTGCCAGATGAGCTACGACCAGCAGTCCACTTACCTCGCCGGTCAGGTCGCCCTTCTCAAGTCGTGGTCTACACGTGTCTCGCACGAGGTTGCCGACGCTGCCGTTCAAATCTTCGGTGGTCGTGGTGTCACCAAGACTGGTATGGGCAAGTACGTTGAGGAGTTCCACCGCACCTACAAGTTCGACGCTGTTCTCGGTGGTTCGGAGGAGGTCCTTGCCGACCTCGGTATCCGCCAGGCACTCCGCTTCATGCCCGACAACCAGAAGCTTTAAGCGGATGGCCGGGTTTACGGATTCCACTCCACTCCCTTTACCATACCTCTTCCAGTTGCATGCCTTTTTTAAAAAAGCTAGGGGTCACCGGAGCTGCAGTTACGAAGACGCAACAGGTGTTCAATAGCGGTCCGACTCTTTCATCACCTTTCTCTCTCTTTCTCTCTCTCTTTTGAACCGAGTCCCCTTCCGCCACCATCAATCCCGTGTTTTTCTTCAATTGTTCTTAACGCTTTGGACGCGCTTTCTCTCTCAGTAACCCGGTACCTTTTTTATATCCCTGTCCAGGTGTGCTTCACGATCTGCAGTACAGAGACATCTGCAGAACGGCACGACGATCTTAAGCCACCGTCAGGGTAAATTGCGGCGCCGCATGATGGGGACTGACTGACCATGTTGTGAAGCAAGGCGACCACTGACTGACAGTTCGTCCGCGCTGACGGCGGACAGAAAGAGAACTTGTCGACCAAACTGCACTTAAGAGGCATGGAGAGGGTCGCTGCTTCCCTCCACACTCCACCGCCAGACAGGAAGTGAGAGCAGAGGAGAGGAAGGTGCAAGTAGTGGTCAGGGTGCAGATCATCATCCTTTCGACATCATGTCAGCTGAGAATCTTCTTGCTTCCTGGGCAGCACGTGATCTTGTCCAAAAGGGTGACGTCGGTGCGTTGGAAGTGGACTCGCCGTTGGGCTCTCGAT
>RDSH01000272.1:0-25728 GCA_009428295.1 Tilletia walkeri
AAAAAAAAAAAAAAAAAAAAAAAAAAAAAAAAAAAAAAAAAAAAAAAAAAAAAAAAAGAGAAGAAAAAAAGAAATGTATGAGATATGAGAGTGCAGCAATGAATATCGAGGTCGCTACATTAATGCATGTTTTTCTTTTTTCGTAGCGGCTCGCTACCGCTACCAAAGAGTTAATTCTGACCTTTGTTGCTCTGCAGGATCTAATCACAATTCGATTTAATTTCAATTCATTTTATTTTTCGCGGTGCGGCAATCTGCAATCTGCAGCGCCCCGAGCTCCGGAATTTCCGGTTCAGAAGGAAGCGGTAGAACGCTCCGAGTGTCACCCATCAACTGCATCCTCTCACTCCGCCCTCCCCTTTCATCGCATCGCGTACAAATAAAACGCGTTCCAGGATGCCAGTTCTTCGTACACAAGGCACCCGTGACCTTATGCTGGTCTCCCCCGTAATACTGCGGCTCCGTCCTCCCCCACCAGCTCGCGGAACAGCGTGGCGCCGACTTTCAACATCGCCTCCGAGCTCAGCGAAAGACGTCGGCACTTCCCCCGCCTCGCCATCTGCCTCCCACGCTGCCTTTGAGAAGCGGAGGATCTTAGAGGAGCTTCGTCTTTCGAATGGATCGAAGGCTTCAGGTGCGGTAGCCTCGCGCGACAGACGGGTTCTGGATGACGACACAATTCGACGTGCACAGATCAGCCCATCCAGCCTTGCTGCTGCTGCTTCCCTAGGCGCTGCGGACTCTGGGCGGCCCTCGCTGCTGGACAAACTTACCGCGGAAGGAAAGCCTTGGAAGGAGCTTGGGAGCGGGCAGAAAGGTGAGTCTTATCCCGATCACACGCCGAATGCGTTGTGTCTTGCTTTGAACGCTCAGATTTCCTCTTGCAGTTGCGCGCGGCACCCGTTACACGACCCGATTCCTCCTCGTCATCGCGGGCGGGACATTCACACTCGCGGTGGTATACACGCTCGCGACTGAGCTGTTCGCTCCAAATTCGCCAACCGTCATCTACGCCGACGCCATCCGACGAGTCAAGCGCCACGACACCACCTACGCAGTGCTCCTGGAACCCCTCCGCTTCCTCACGCATCCGCCTCGGAATGATATGACCGACCCCTCCGAAACACTTCTTCCCTTGCCAGCCAGCGCCCGCTCCACCCTGCGCGCACACAAGCCTGTCGTTGTGTACTCGCTCGACGGTCAGACTGGGCGGGAAGTGATGCGCCTCCATTTCTGGATCATAGGGCGCGAGCGCGGTACTGAGCTTGGATGGTTCGAAGAGGCGAGAGGCTGGACGGAACATCAACTTCGACAGGCATCGGCGCGATTGCAGGAGGCTTGGGAGAGGTTCGGTCCGAACGGCACGTCGAGCGGGACAGACGAAGTCCAGGCAAGAATAGCGGACAGTCAGGCGAAGTGGGAGGACGAGATCAAGTCTGCGCGGGGATCAGATGGGAGCTCCATCACTTCTTACCTGACAGTGCCCTTCCGCGCTGTGGGTTCCATGTTCGGAGCGGTGACACGCTCAACGTCGGACGTGGGAGTCAGTGCTGGCGAGTCATCTGACCGGAGAGTCTTTGGGAGACGGAACGAGCCCGGAACATTCACAACCGCCGAGGTTGTTGCAGAGCTCGAGAAGGTGCGCATCTTGTATCTGAATTCACGCTGTTTCAGAGTGCTGATACGACTCTCCCTTATTCCAGGATGATGCGGGGGTCTTTCAGTATCGGACCATGTACATGCGTGTACCACACGACAGCATCATGGCGCAACGGATATGGGTCATTAAAAAGAAAGGCGAAGTTGTACGATAGAAGAAATTTGACTAATTCAATCGCATGCCTGCAACTCTATCCGCCTGATAAACGTTTGACACAGGCAGATTACGCTTCAGAACCCCCAGAATTTCAAGAACTGGTCTAGGCGCCAGGCAGTTTGTTCCCGCCTTCGAAATTGCTGAGCCTTCTCTTCTTCGCTTAGCTTCGCCAGGTCCCCGCTGGCGTCCTCCAACATCCAGGGACATAAGTCCGAGATAAACCAGTGCAGGCGACTCGCCGTCGCGAACGCAGACCCCATCTCCCGCGGACGATCGACGCCCTGCTCCGCACAGGCTTTATCCCAAGCATGCACCACGTCCCAAGTGACAACGTCCTCCGCATCGTCTCCAGATAGTCCTGATACCTTGCCAACCTGCTCGCCGGGCGGAATCGGATTTGTCGATGATTGCCAGCCCTGTGGATGTACAAGGGCTTGGCTATGCCTCAGCGTGACGGGGTCGTCGTCTTCCGGACCGTAATGGATGTGGCCGAACGCTGAGAGACCGTCGAAGTGTTCTGCCCAGGCCGGTGCTGCCCGGGCGAATTCGAAGTCGACCAATCCAACAACGTCGTAGGTGTCCGAGTCGATTAGGGTGTTGTGCAAGTCTGAGGAAGGGAAGTTCTATGAGCCATCTCATCGCGGATAAGTAACATCAACTTCAGAGAGAGGGCTCACCGAAGTCACCGTGCACGAAGACGGGACGAGCCGAGTCTCCAGCCTCCTCTTGGGCATCCCGTAGCACGCGATCCAGGCCCTTTTCATCGTCCGTTGCAAATGCTCGAAGCCGATCAGCAAGGGTAGCGAGTGGCGAATCCTTGGCATCCGAGTCCATCTTCGTCCATCCTCGAAGGAAGTCGTTCTTGGCAGCCAGACCCATCTGCCAGTCGAAAAAGGCGCGAAGACTTGCTCCGAGTGTTGGAGAGGGTCCGCCGTATCCCAGCGGATTGGGGCCGAGTTGAATCGTTCGATTGACAAGGGACGATTCTGGCGTGTTCGATGTGGACGTGAATTCTTCTTGGGCGAAGCAAAAGCCTCCGTATCGTGCCGAAGGGCTGAGAGGAAGGGGAATAGACCGCATTTTCTTGAGTACTGCCGCAAGGGAGGAACAGAACCTCGTCTGTTGTGCTTCGTTGAGGGTGTGCCAGAGTCGCTTGGTCGGAACGCCTGCAAGCCGTTCTTGGATTATGTAGAGCGGATCTCGACTCCAGTGCAGTATGCGAGGACATGGGACACTATGAGCATGGGCAAGCTCCAGTGCCGCAACCTCGTTTTCGACCTTGAGACTTGGAAGGGGGGAGGGAAACCAAGTGGATCATACGTCAGCCTCGCAGAGACCCAGAAGACTTGGACGGACACCCCTCACCTTGGATTTGCGTTGCTTCCTTTATCCTTGGGCATCCGAACGACGATCTCGTCCGTCGTCGTACGTGGGCCATTCATCTGTCCCGACGCATCGGAGACAGGATCGAGATGGACAAAGGCGAGGAAGTTGTTGAAACCGATCTTGTCCCATTCGATATCCTTAACCTGTCGATGGAAAGAATGGAGAAGATGGTGAGCAGAACACTACCTCTTTCTTTCGCAATGTCTGGCACTCACGCTTCTTCCCAATACGGATTGGACCTCCTTCTTGAGCCAGGCGCTGCGATCTTCTTCGCTTTCCATCAGCGATGGGTTGGTTGCCGACATCTTTGGGTAAATCTACGCTGCAGAGGTGACAGGAAGAACAGCTACATCAAGAAGGTGAGCATTCACAAATTCGCACCCGCAGAAGCTTAGACCCATTCTGACTGAGAACGATACCCACTTCTGTATGTATTTCAATGCGAGCTTCTTGCGCGAGTAGGAGATGCTGTTGCTGGTTCCCCAATGCGAGGTTGCGAAGGTCCAGCGTTCTTTTTTTTTAACTCATGGGGAGGGTATAGATTGCATGCAGAGAGTGGAGGCCCGTTCCCGGCCATCCCAGACTCGTACGGCATGACGTCGTTGGGGATACTGCTCGGGAACGGTAGAGAGTCCAACCCTTACTCCCTTCAACTCGCCTTCACCTTCATCGCCACCAGTTCACATGTCTGCCTTGCTGAAAGCTTCGTCTCGTCTTCCCCATAGAGTCCTTCCTTCAGTACTGTACTCTGCGAATATGAGCTCGTCTTCTCTCCCTTCCACCATGCGTGCCGTCCGGGTCAAGGACGGCAAGGGCCCTTCGAGTGCGCTCTACATCGACCACAAGTACCCGGTCCCTAAGCTCGAAGCCGGATCGGATACCGTCCTGGTCAAGGTCAAGGCGTTTGGCTTAAATAGGATGGATATCCTTCAACGGGAAGGAAAGTAGTGAGTACATTCTATGCGTGTGCGAAGTTTTGAAGGTGATTGCTGACCTTTTCCCAATTCATTTCGCAGTCCTCTTCCTCCCGGCGCTCCTGAATTGCTAGGAGTGGAGTTCGCGGGTCAGGTCGCAGCATTCGAAGCAGGTCCAAACTCCTCGCAGCACTGGAAGGAAGGGGACGAAGTCTTCGGTCTCACTCTCGGAGGCTGCTATGCTGAATACGCCGTCGCACAAGCCCGGATGACCCTGCCCAAGCCCGCCCACATCTCCTACGCCGAAGCTGCCTCCGTGCCCGAAGCGTGGTTCACCGCCTTCCAAGCTCTGCGTCTCCTCTCGAACGTTCAGCCTGGTGACGACGTCTTGATTCACGCCGGTGCGTCTGGTGTCGGTCTTGCTGCCATCCAACTCGCTCGGGACTTTGGCGCGAAGAACGTGTACGTGACAGCGGGCTCGGCGGAGAAGATCGACTTCTGCAAATCCGTCGGTGCGACAGAGGGTATCAACTACAAGCAGACTCCCTCGGGGAACTGGGCCGACGAGCTTCGAAAACTCACCGATGGGAAAGGAGTGGACGTCATCATGGATTTCCTCGGGGCCTCCTACCTACGAGCCAATCTGGACAGCCTCAAGCTCGACGGACGGATGACCATGCAAGGTCTGATGGGCGGTACCAAGCTAGACGACAAGTTCGACATCTCAGCCATCCTCGGTAAACGGTTGACCATTCGAGGAAGCATGCTCCGATCTCGCTCGCTCGAGTACCAAAGCGACCTCGTCCAGGCATTCTTGAAGGAAGGTGTCCTTGACAAGTGCATCCACGCCGAGAAGAGTCAGCACAAGCTTGTCATCCACAAGACGTATCCGTGGACGGAGGTCAAGGAGGCGCACGATGATATGGAGGCGAACAAGAATGTTGGAAAGTTGATCCTCACCATTGACTAAGCGATCCCATTCAAACGACTGCCCTTGCCAGTGTGTGGCCTTTTCCCCATGTAGCTTAATGTCCTCATCAAAGTACTCTCAACCCAATTGCATCGATGACTCTCAGTCTATCAGTCATCAGCAGACCGAGCCCTGGAGATCCGAACTCTGTCACAAGCTCTTTGTATTCCTGGTAGACCCGTGCTTGTGCGATAGACAGCCTCAACTACTAGCCACCTTCGAACTCGCATCACCGTCCCTCCTGACGATCTCTCCGCCTTCCAACAGTCTCCGCAAGACTGGATCCTCCTTCTCCCTACCGCCAGCCAAGAGCCTAGCCGCCAAAGAAAGCACTTCGGAACTTCCCAACTCCATCTTGGCCTTGGGCGACAGAAGCGGATCAGCGCGCGTAGGTCCGATGTTGAGGACCATGAGCTCGCGCTGCTGGCTGTTCAGGGAGGATGATGACGACGAGGGAGGGTGGTCGAGCGCTTGCTTTATGAGGCGGAAGGCGGAGTACGTCGCTAGACTGCTTCCTACGACTAGCATGGACGACGATTGTTCCACAAGAGAGGTAGCCCGGTCCTTGAGGAGTGTTGGCACTGTCTCCCCGAAGAAGATGACCGCTCTAGATTAAGGAACAAGCACAGCTCGATCAGCTCCACCTTCAACTGACATGCTAGAGACTCTGTGGTTCGATCAGTGTGATCTCTGTAGCATGGGCGAACTTACGGTTTGAGAACTCCGCCACAGTTCGGGCAAGATGGATATTTGAAGTTGGTGTAGTCCACGCCGTCACCCAGATCGACCTGTAAGTCCAGAATCCAGTGGTATCAGCGATTGTCAGGATGAAAGTAGCAAAGCGTTCTAAGCAGCAAGACTCACATCGCCATCCGGGTTCATCTTCGGTCTCTTCCTCCCCTCTCCTTCGCCCCTCGCATCCTTCCCCGCTTCTCCATGCGCACTTGCCGCCGCCGCTTGAGCCCGACCCAACATCAACTCCCGCCCATACTCCTCCCACTTCGGATTCAACCTCGCCAACTCATCCTGGAACGCAGCGCGCGATCCGCGGAAGCCACATCCGAGAGGGTAGGCAGATTTACCTGAAGGAGTGTTGTATTCTACCGGAGCGGGTGGGATGTTTGAAGATGCGTTGCTTCGGTTTGGGTCTTCGTTGTGGTTGTGGAGCGACTGGGCTGTTGGGAAGGTGGACGAGGTGGGCAGGGGCGGGGGAGGCGGATATGAAAGCAGCAGCTTTTGGAAGGCCGGGTCGATAGGTGATGGAGTGGGACGAGAGGCCGAGAGGGACGCGGTATACTCTGGTGGAGAGGCAATACATACGACATGCTGAAGAGTACCTGTAGCATGAAAGGGATAAGAAACAAATCTTCATGAGAAAGAATAATCGAAATCTATCTCTAACTCACCATGTAGTTCGAGGATTGTCTGTGCCGCTAGTGAGGGAGAGGGCGTTGCCGAATGATGGAGCGAGTCGACATTCTGAGGGCGATGCAAAGCGTTGGTCAGCTACTTCTGCGACGTTGAGCCAAGGTCGTCTGAAGCGTCCAAGTCCTTACCTGTGTGATGTAGTCCGGAACGTAGCCCATCCTCTGCATGGCCGCAATAGCCATATGAGCCGGATTGGGTCGAGCATACCGCACAGGAGGGAAGCCGAGGAAAGAGCGGTTCCAGTAACGCTGTCGAGCTCGGTGGCCACTATCATCTTGCGCGCTGAACTATTTTCCAAAAGGAAGGAAAGCTCGGATCTTCAGTCCGACATCATTGAATGAGCAAAGTCATATCCGAAGCTCGTGACTCACCTCTGCGTAGTAGATCGGCCTGTATGACTTGTGGATCTCGTAGTGGCCGCCTTGTCCTCGGTAGGGTGCAATGCCAGAGTCGACGCTGATGCCCGCTCCTGTGAGGACTAAGGCTCTTCCTGGCCGACCACCATTGGAAACTTGACCCCGTTTTGAGGCAGAGAGGACCTCTGCTATTCGCTCCGCTGCCTCTTGGACGGCCCAGGGATGCAGAGGTGGGACGATAGCACCGAGTGGGATGGAAGGGATCGAGATTCGAAGGGCTTTCGGCATGATTTGATCCTTTTTCGTTCCGCTCTATGACTTGACTTGAACCTGTCTATGAGAATATACCAGAAACGATCGAGTCTTTTGATTTTTGATCTATCCCTCTTTCTACCTTGACCGCTCCTATATGACCTTGACGTATCTGTACTGAGGGAATGTATGGAGCAGCGCGAGGCTATGGACGTAGCCAGGCCCATGCTTCCAGCTTACCTGACAAGTACTTGGAGCGACCCGTTCTGACATGCGGGAACGGGTTGTTCTCCCCCGATAGATACGGTCATCGACGAAGCGTTGTTCCTTCTTGCGAACGACGATGATGTTGGACTGGTTCCATTCGCACAAGATTAGAAGTTGCTGACCTCAACGAAGTGATGAGGTACACAGCGTCGAGCGTCTGGCGAGGTGCGATGCTTGGCTTTGTTCTCTCCTTGTTCCAGCTCTGTCGATCATGTCGAGTGCTGACTCTAACTCGCATCCCTCCCTCAGACGCAGGTATATAAGCTGACCTTCCCAAGCTGATGATTTCCCTTCCCAGTCTTCTCCCATCCCACCCATTCTTGCATGCTCACAGCTCGTCAAGTCTACTTCACCTTCCAACGAACTTTCTCTGTGTCCCACTTCCCTTCTCACCCCAAAACCAAGATGCCTACCGACCCTCACGATCTCGAAGAAGGACAGACCGTCTCCTGGAAGTGGGGTGCTGGTCGTGAGTGCTCATTCTGCTCAATTCTGCTTCCGAATGACAGCTTTCTGATTCTCCTTTCTCTGGTCTTGCTTGTCCTTGGAAATCTGCAGACCCCAAGGGTGAAGTCAAGGTTAGTGGTCCCTTTCCATCCTCTCTCAAAACGCCCTTCAGCTGACCCTTCTCCTCCTTCGGCAACATGACTTCAGGACGTCGTCGACGACGAGGCGACTATCACCACAAAGCGCGGCAACGAGGTCAGCCGTAAAGGCGACGAGGAGAACCCGGCTGTGATCATCAAGGCCAGCAGTGGATCGGACGCCATCAAGCTTGTGAGTTTGCGTATTACGCTAGAAGAAGGACTGGTACCACACTCGATCATAGATTATTGAAAGGATGACTTATCTCTCTTCCCACCCTTCGACTCAGGCTTCGGAACTGGACGGCGTAAAACCTACCAAGTAGAGCAAAGGAAGACGAAGAACTCGTACCACCAACGCACGTCGCTCGATCTTCCCCTGTCTGTATCGCTACTCGAACACGTCAATATCAGCATCGCAGCCTTGTTGTACCATCCCGTCGTCAACAATGGTACAGCTCACATTGACGCAGTCAGGAGACGCGCTTGACAGCGTGCCAGGCAGAAATGTAGGACGGGAATAGAATGCAAGAAACTCCTGAGAAGGCCGCTTCACCGCTGTCCTGAGTCCTCCTCGCCTCCTCTTCCATGACACGCACGCACAAAAGATCGGAATGAAAGGTGGGATGTTGCAGGTAGCATAGAATTACAATTGATAGCAAACCTACTTCCTAAACAGAAGATCAGAATCCTCCTCAGCCTCAGCCGACCTCCCACCGCCAGCACTCACACCAGGCGCGATCGAAGAAGAGGACGCCGCAACACCAACAACCTTCCTCTTCCGTCCCCTCTTCTCACCCAATCCAAAAGCCTGCGCCAAAACTTCATTCCCAGCCCCCCTCTTCCCCCTCATCCCCTCCTCAACCCCCCACCCCCGCTCCCTCTCCACCATCCCCATCCACTCACGCCACACACTCCCCACCCCACCCTGAGGACCATACTTCTCCCACCCACTCTCGCTCAGCACGTGCACGACCACCCAGCCTGCATCGACGATGACCCAGTTGCCGTCGCCGTCTCCCTTGGCGGCGCGGTTGGCCCGGGTGGGTAAAGCCGCGCGGGAAGATTGGAAGGCGGGTCGGTTGGATGCTGGCGCGACGGGGGTGTTCGAAGCTGACAACGTCGTCGATTGGGCAGGCGAGAGTCCCTCGTAATGAATCGGCTGGGACCACTCCGCCCCCATCTCTTCCCGCTGAGGTTCAGCAGAGTGCGTGTTGATCTCCGAGCTGACTGTGGGTACGACGGAGGAAAGCCTTTGAGAGCCTGATCGTCTGGCAAGTCGGCGCTGCAACCGCTGCGTCTCGTAGTCCTCCCGATCAAGATGCTCCGCTACGCCCGCCTCCCTCACACGATCCAACACAATGTCCTCCTCCACATCCTCGTCCTCATCCATCGCAGCCCGCTCCCTCGAGATCCGCTCAACAATCTTCTGCACACGCTCCACACGCCGTTCCTTCGCCCGACGCTCCTGACGCTGCTCAACAGTCTCGCCGTCCTCACCCCTCGCTTCGGCCAGCTCGTTCTCGCGTTGAAGCCAGGAGGGAACATGGGACGTCGGACCCGAACCTATCTCGAGTTCCGCTCCGCTTTCCGACAGACCTGCGAGAGGAGTCGACGTGCGCAACTGACGCTGTGCCTCCGTCTCGTTCCCTCCTGTCTCATCTTCTACCTCCGATGCGCGCCACCGACTCCCCCCGGCCCTCAAGATCCTCCTGACACTCTCGACCGAGATCCCAAAGGCGCGACTGAGCTCAGGAGCCGAGAAGCGGTTCTTAGGATCGTACGCGTGTAAAGTCCGAATACCATCTTGTGCGGAGCGAGAGAGGATCTTTCCCGGACGCCAGAAAGGTTTGGCGGTGCGGGTGGCAGAGCCTTCCTCCCCAGAAGCCTTCTGGAGGAGTTTGCGACGGAGAGCTTCCTTCTGGACTCCCCAGGCGGGCAAACGACGACCTGCTTCCCATTCGATCCGGGACCAACCTGTAGGACGCGGACCTAGACTGGCTGGATCCTCGCCCTCGTTGGGAGATTCGGATGATGTGATGGTGGTGATCGGCGCAGGTCGGTACGTCCGTCGAATCCGAGCCGATCGGAGGGAGGAAACAGGATTGACGAGCGGGAAACCCGAATTCTCCGATTCGCCCTCCGCACCGAACAATCCCAACGCTTCGCCGCTCTCGAGCTCACTGGGCGGAAGAGGCGAGGGCAGATCAAACTTGCGCGCCCAAGCCCGTAACGCGATGACCAACTCCGCAAACTCCTCCTGACTGGCCCCAACATCATTCCCTTCGTCCTTAATCCCAAAGAGATCCGCACCAAGGTGAGACCCACCACCCCCATCCCTCTCTACCTTCTCTAACCTCGAGCGTGCTCTGGAGAGGGGCGGTCGAGTCCTCTTGAGATACTCGCCTACTTCCAATGCCAGTCTTCCCAACGCGCCACCAGCGGAAGTCCGAGCTCGGATGAGGATGACCCAGTCGGTATAAGCTACACCTGCGCCTTCGTGTGGGGGTAACGCAGCTGCGATGGCTGCTGTGGGAAGGTAGATGATGGGATGTTCGGCTGCGGGGTCTGCTGTAGCTTCGATCTCGTCATCTGCGTCTGGGTCGTAGATTGCTAGGTCGGAGGGGCGGGCGACGAGGTTTGCCAGGGGGCCTGTGCTGAGGAGGGAGTGGAGGTCTTGGAGCTGGGATGTTCGAGAGAGGTGTGCGGGTCTGGCTACGATGTCTGGAGGTGGGAGTTGAGAAGGTGTCGCTTGTGTGAATGTTGTGGGCGGCGACGCTTCTAATGTTGTATCTTGTTCCTGCATGAACCAAGGTAGTTCATCCCCGTCATCTTCATCGTGTTGTCTTGAAGCCGGCGCTGATGATTCCTGTGCGAGTGAGCTGCTGTGTCTTGTGTGTGTGCGAAGAGTGATGATCCCTCTATGACAGGGACAGATGCTGGCAGAGGCGGCCGCTCGTGAAGACCCAGCTATAGAAGAAGCTGAGATGCAGCGGGACAGAGCATTTGCACTAGAAGCAGCACTGCGTCGAATCATCTTGAGTGGGAAGGTGGTGGTCGGCAAGAAGGAATCCTCAGGCAGGAAGAAGTAAGAAGTCGAGAGTTGAGGAAATTCTTAGACACACGGTGTTGCGAAGGGTGTCGGTATCGCTTCGGTATTTCCTTCCTCTCTTCTTCACTCACTCACTCTCCATCTTCTTGAGGACGACGACCACCTTCCCCAACACTCAGACAAGATGATCGTACGGAGAATAGCAACAACAGCAGCAGCAGCACTCGAGTACGGCGCAGTACGAAGAGTCACTCTCCCATCAGCAAGAAGAGAAGCATTCTTCGTGTCTAGCAACAGCAGCAGAGGGTGAGTTCATTCTCTCTCTTCCTATTCATCATGACCAACACTCACTCCCTCTTCTCTCTCAACCAGCATCACAAGCTCAGCCATCTCCCAAGGCATCTTCGACGGCCTGGGAAACACTCTCCGCCGCATCGCAGTCGGAGGCCGCCAAGAGCGCGAGAACCAGCAGAAGCGCTCCGGTCTCCTCCCCGACGAAGCCAAGCGACTCGAAGACGACTCCAAACGAGCAAGTGCATACGCAGCCACCGCAGCCGACGGATCAGCCTTACTCGAAGAACCCGAATCACTCAGCGTCTTCACTACCGCCCAAGCTGAGGATGCCCGTCTGCGCGAACGACAACTACGCCGTCAAGCCCGGAAGAAATGGAATGCGCGCGATCCACTGACCGGAAAAGCACTCGAACACAAGTACTCCACAGCTCAATTCAAGATCTCCCCCCGGAAACTGAACATGATCGCCCACCAGATCGCCCAGAAGCCAGTCGAACATGCGATCCTCCAGATGGAGTTCTCCCACAAGCGTGCCGCCCGACGAGTCAGGAACACCTTGGCCCTCGCCCGCGATCACGCCATTGCGAAGGGGATGGATCCTGCGCGACTCATCGTGTCCGAAGCATGGGTGGGGAAGGGCATGTACATTGCCCGACCGGACTTCAAGGGACGTGCTCGGATGGGGATCAAGCATCATCCCTCGGCCAGGATGTCCGTCGTGCTCAGGAACGGACAGACGCACGATGAGAAGGAGAAGTTGACCTTCTTGAAGTCGGAGAGGAGGTTGAGGGGGATGGGCACTGCGGGTGTCGTGCCTACCGAGCGGCCGATTGTGAATGTCCACCAGCGGCCTGGGTGGGCGTGGTGATCCTCATCGTTTTCCCTTCCTCTCAGCACTCTCATCTCTCGCATCATCGCTCAAGTAAAAATCGGAGTTCCATCATTCTCTCCTCGTTCTGACTGGCGCGACTCAATGAGCAATGACAGAGGAAGGTGAAATTAAAAGGGGCGATCTAGAGAAGCTGCAACACCTTTGACAGGTAAGAAAGGAAGAAGATGGAAAAGGCGACCTTTCAACGGGACATCCCTCAGTGTCGTGAGTTGAAAGGCGTGACAAGAGTGCGCCCCAGTGTCGCTCCCGGTCGTTGATCGTGTGCGCGTATAGGTAAAGGCAGTAGTGCTAAGTGTGAAGGTCCATGTGTGACGAAGGGTTCAATCGTTGATCCTTCGATTTCCCAGTTTGACGATGTGTCCCGCCCTGCGCCTTTCAAGATGCTGCAACGAGGGACGCAGAGCGTGTCCCGAAGAGATAGTACGCTGCTCGTTCTGCTGCGAGCTGGGAGTGGTCCGGTAGGCGATAGGCGATGTAGAAAGTGACCGCCCCGACGAAGAGGGACGTTATTACCACTGTCAATCACAACCAAAGCCATAAGTCAGAACAGCCCAGTCCTATACACTGTAGGAGAGTAAAGGGAACTCACACACAAGAAGGACCTCCCAAGGCTCCAACATCACCAACGCAGTATGTGTCCCAATCGTATACGACCCCTTCCAAAGTGCATGCTGCACCACCGCGATCGGACCACGCTTATGCAATGCCCGCCTCTTCCGCTGTCGTTCCTGATTCACCGCATGAAAACGCGTCGGGAAGTCGTCCTGCGCTGCTTTTACTGAGTTGGGAGCGTGGGAGGCGGCGGCGGCTCTTGTGGCTGCTGCGAGGGAGGAGGAGCTTGTTGGGGTGGGGTCTTGGAGGACGACTGTGGGTTTTGCTTCGGAGGCCATTCCTTCTCTTGCGCGCGGGGGTGTGTATCTGCTATGTGGGTGTGGTATGTAGAGTGGTGATGATGATGATGGTCGTGGTGATGGCGAGATGCGACTTCCCTCTTGTTGTTTGTTTGTTGTTCTCTCTGACCGAAGCGAGTTTCATAATCCGCTGTCCCTTCTTTACTCGCCAGCATTCAGACTGACTGGACTCGACGATGGAAATACATTTCTTATGCTACAAGTTGGGTCGCGCTGGGGACTTGTCACAAAGACCTTCGCAGCGCCCTCATCCCCCGTGCACTCATCACACTGGCCCCGCTCGATCTGCCCTGATCAGACGCGACGTCCCTCCCCTCCTCGACTTCCAGCTTCCGCTTCCGTCCCTTCGCGAAGTAAGGGGACACTATCACTCCAGCATCCCTTCCCAGTCTATCATCCCTCCCTCCCTCAGCCTGTCCCCCTCCACCTCCTCCTAGCGACCGACCCACCCGACCATCCCAGCCAATCAAAGACCCATACAATTCACCCACTTCCCGAGTCGTAGGCACTCCAGACCCCGCAAAAACCGAGGGATGCTTGTGTGTCCCTGATTCGATGTGCTGGAGGAACGTCGTCACTGTGCGTGTGATGCTCTTTCGAGTGCGATTTTGGCTTGTGTTGAGGGACGATGGTGAGGATGTGTCCGGAGTAGAGGGGAAGGGGCAGATACGGTCCACGACGTAAGAGACGTGCTCCACCAACGATCTCGAGTTCGACCTCTGTACCGCCTCGCCATCGACCGACATACTGCTCCCGCTCGAACGTCCAGCAAGACGCAGCTCCAACAGAATCGCATAAGCAAGGTTGATCAATCCATTCTTCGGTCGGGCGGAGAGGAAGCGGTACGGCTTAGCGACATATTCGAGCCGCAATCTGAGTTCCTCCGAATGTCGATCCTTGGTCTTCCTGAGTGACATCCCATGCCTCGGACACGCCCAGATACGTCCGAGCTCCAGTGGGATCGAAGTCGTCGGCGAGATCCGAACGTGGGAGGAGGAGGAGGAAGCTGACGGTATGGATTCGAGTCGGAGTGGACTAGTCGGATGAAGCGCATCAAGACCGCATCCGGAAGGATGTACCCTCATCCAAGCAACCAGATCCCGAACCTTCCCAAACCCCAACGCATCCAGTACGACATCACACACAAGCGAAGGTCCATCCACAGCCTTACCCACCTCCTCCCCTCCTTCCCCAATCTCAGCAATCCGCCGAATCAAGATCCCCGACCGAGACTCCGTACTTCCAAAAGTAACATCTAACCCTTTATAACTCCCCTCCTTAAAACCCGCTCCACTGCCCGCTGCATGGAAATACCACGTCCCCGACTGGATCTGCGTCTCGTGTGCATGAGCGAAGGGATCCGGGTGGGTGGGGGGGTGGGAGTGGTAGAATTCGATGTCGGAGAGGATGAATCTGCGCGGGGGTGTAGATGAAGAAGGGGGTTGGATGACGAGGTGGTAGGATGTGAGGAGGGTCTGGGCTAGGGAGGGGAATTGGGAGGGGGAGAGGCAGGTGGCGAATTGGTCTTGTGGGTTGGAATTCGTAGTCATTGGAGTAGGACCTCACTGTGTTGAAATGTTGGAGGTAGATGGGGCCTCTGTGAGCTTGGCTTGGAATGCTAGTGATCTCCGTTCGGGACATACCTGGTATGTACTGGAGGACAGGCGAGCTCCTCGCCTTGCATGTACTTCAATGACGGATATGAAGATGAACGGGTCGGACGTATTCGATAGGTCGGCCCACGACGAAGAAGTCTGTTCTCAAGGTGATCGAAGGGTTCAGCTCGAGCAAGTCATCTCTTGCCGTCCTGTTCGATGTTCCGCCCAGGACCGCCCTGGTCGTCTGGTGCCTTGAATGAAGTGAGCCACTGGGATACCGGCCCCCGAAGAAGAGGTGGCCGGCGCTTTCCTGACAGCCAGGAGGAGAACCAAAAGTAGGCTTTGTGGAAGGTCTTTGGCCGAAATGTGCCAAGCTGGAGTCGAGGTCAAAGGCTGCTGTTATGGAGTATTGGGTTTTCGTGGACGAGGTTTGCGCGGTCGACGGGGAGGAGAAAGTCAGGACCAAACTTCTTGGACTGGCTTCCATCAGGACGAGATGATCAGCAACACTGCACTCTTTCACAACACACCTTCCCTGAACTTCACTTGGGCAGTCTGAGTGATTTATTCTGCACCTCCCCAGAGTGGTTTCAATGCATTTGCCTGCTTCGTTTGTGATTCTGACTGAGGAGGAGACGGAGGAGTCCCAGAGTTCTTGACTCCTCCGTCTAACCTTCAACTCTGGAGGATTATTCACACCACCACGTCCATCTCTACCAGAACACATCATGGCACTCTCAAAACAGTCTCATGCTGTACTGTAAAATATATGCTCTCATCCCGCGCATCTTTTCTGTGCGATCGGTGCGATGTGGTGGGTGGCTCAGCGTTGGAAAATGCGAGTGGTGTTGTGAAGAATTTTCCAACATTCCAAGACGTCAAACACTCGGATCAGTCCCAACTCTTGACACCACCACCACCCATCACCACACTCACAAATGAGGACAAAAACACCATCAGACACCTTCTGTGTTTTATTTCAGTCCTTCCCGCCAGATTCTGGGACCTTTCGTCCTGGCGGTTCGCCATCTGGTCATCGTCGCTCCAAATGTGGTCCAGATTTCGCCCCGTAGGAAGTCCTCCTGGGAAAACTGCTGGCGGACTGACCCACCTCGACACATCATCCCAAAACATCCTCACAGCTCGGCCAAAAAGCAGCCAGGGACTTCCAGAATAATATTTAGAAACCATCTGACTGTCGCAAGTTGCTGTTACATCGATGAAGACAATGGTTGCCTTGGCTTCCTGATCTCTGTCCTCGTCGAGCTGTGAGCGAAATTTTTCGAGGTGAGGAGCAGGAAATTGCCTCATGCGATCGGGGCCAATCCTTCGACACCTTTCCTTACGGCCTTTACCTCGGCATCGCTCTGGGGGGTTTAGGCATGCAATTGGACGGCAATCTCAGCGACGAGGCAGGGTCGCAGGGATGCTAGACGCTGACGGCAGCAGCTATATTGGATGATCCGCCTGCCGATCATTCGTGGGGACGGGCATGACGCGTCTTTCCTCCCCTCCGGCCTCCACTGGAGGTACAAAAGGGTTCTGCGCACTAACTCTCTCTCCTCCCTCCCAACCACCATCTCACATATCTGCTGATCCATTCCAAAGATCACTCACTCACTGATACCCACAAACATGTCGTCCGCTCCTGAGTAAGTGCTTACAGTCTGACATGCATCTTGATGATGCCTCAATGGATCGCTGATCCCCTCTCCCTCCTCTCTCTCTCTGCAGATTCGACCCTAAGAACATGAAGTTCCGCCGTCTCGGCAACTCTGGTCTGCGCGTCTCCCTCCTCAGCTTCGGCGGCTGGTTGACCCTCGGCGGGACTCAAGACGCCAAGGCGACCGAGGAACTCCTCAAGCTCGCTTTTGAGCACGGTGTCAACACGTACGACACGGCCGAGGTGTACAGTAGTGGCAAGTGCGAGATTGCCATGGGTCAGGCCATCAAGAATTTGGGCTGGGATCGGACTGATGGTGAGTCATATGGGCGCACTTCTTTCTCCTCCTCCATTGCATGGAACTGATTCACAAGAGCTTGCCGTCTTACCAGTGGTCATCATCACCAAGATCTTCTTCGGAACGGGCTCCAAGAGCCCTAACGGCAGGGGTCTCAGCCGAAAGCACATCGTCGAAGGTCTCGACGCGTCTCTCAAGCGACTGCAAATGGACTACGTTGATGGTGAGTGCATGCACGCGACGCCAGACGTAACCCATTCACAAAAGCAGGCGTCCCGCTAACCCCTTCTATCTTGCTCCCTCTCCCTCTACCAGTCGTCAAGGCTCACCGCCCCGATGTTTCCACGCCCATGCACGAGGTTGTCCGCGCCTTCAACCACGTCATCAACCAAGGCAAGGCACACTACTGGGGTACTTCAGAGTGGAGCGCGTTCCAGATCCAGGAGGCCCACGACATCGCGGATAAGCTGAACCTCATCCCTCCCGTCTCTGATCAGTGCCAGGTAAGTCTGCCGTTTTCTCGACATTTTCTCACGTGATGGGAGACGATATATAGACTGACGTTCTCCCTGACTCTCTTTAACCAGTACAACATGTTCCACCGCGAGCGTCCCGAGAAGGAGTACGCCCCTCTCTACGAGAAGTACGACTACGGCACCACGATCTGGTCACCCCTCGCCTCCGGCCTACTCACAGGCAAATACAACGACGGCGTCCCCGAAGGCTCCCGTCTCGCGAACCACAAAGACTTCTTCGGCGACAAGCTCGGCACAGAAGAAGGTAAAGCGAACATTGCTAAAGTGCGCAAGTTGACCGAGATCGCTTCTTCGCTGGACACCACTCCGACGATCCTCGCGCTTGCGTGGTGTGC
Organism: Tilletia walkeri; assembly: GCA_009428295.1. Taxonomy (NCBI): domain Eukaryota; kingdom Fungi; phylum Basidiomycota; class Exobasidiomycetes; order Tilletiales; family Tilletiaceae; genus Tilletia; species Tilletia walkeri. Next base: position 17,553 of record RDSH01000272.1, read on the forward strand.
GTCGAAGAAGCATGTGTCGACTGTCATTTTGGGAGCGACGAAGCCGGAGCAGTTGGAGGAGAATCTGAAGGCGTTGGATATCATCGATAAGCTTACGCCGGAGGTGGATGAGAAGATCGAGGAGATTTTGGGGAACAAGCCTGGGGAGGCGCCGACGTATGGCCGGGCTTGAGCGTAGAATGAATCTGTATACCTTCTCTTGCACTATGGGACGCACGTCCTGCGCGCTCATAATGATAACCTCGTTCGAAAGAGACAAGTGGCACGTCTAGTAGAGTAACGAGGAAAGCTGTTAAGATGAATTTCGTTAAAGGTACTCGATTACTTGTGTACACACACCCCCTTCACGCTGATCCCTCACGCGCAGGCCGGCCCTCACCCGCAGGTCGAGCGGGTGTGAAGAAGTCCCACCGAATACTCCGCAGCAACATCTTGACAGCGCTGACCCACTTGTCAGGCTGATCCACCATCGGCAGATGTCCCGCATCCTTAACGCTTATGAAATGCAGGCTGTTCCCCGGAGGCATGTCCTCCGTGTAGAGTTTGTACAGCGCCTTCTTAGGAGCTTCGTCGTTCGCGCCTGCCAGGAGGATGAGTGGGACCCGTTTCCGTTTGAGAATGTCGATCAGACCTTCGGCATCGGGAGACGAATCTTCGAAGGGCTGCTTTTTGAGGAGGTCGTAGTTCTGCAGAGCCCGGGCGCCGGCGATGAATCCTTGGACGGGCGTCTGGGTGATCATCCTGGTCGTATGAGCGAGGATCTCAGCTCGTCTCGGGTTCGCTTTGTCGATCTCCTCCTGGGTAGCGCCTTGTTCGGAAGGGAAGAGGGCGGTATACCACCTGGGCAAGGTCTTATCTGCCAACGCAGCCATCCCGCGTGGGGAATCAAGGACGAGCTGGATCCGATCATCCCACGCCTTTGCGTTCGCATCGGGAGATTTAGCCTGTGTATCGCATGCGATGACTGCCTCAGCTCGGTCCGGGTGACGCATCAAGAAAGCCAGAGCCGTCGCCCCACCCTGCGAGACGCCAATGACGATCTTAGCTTTCTCGACGCCGTACGAGGACAGCACGGTGGCTGTGTCGTCTGCGAGTTGGGCTAGGGTGCATGGTTTGGGAGGGATGGAGGAAAAGCCGTGTCCTCGTTGGTCGTAGGTGATGACATTGCAGTGTTCTCGGAGCGAGGGTAGGACGTAATCCCACATGCTGAGGTCCGTCATCAGACTGTTGATGCAGATGATGGTGGATGCCGATGTGTTCTTGGGATCCGAGACGGGGTGGAAGAGTGAGGCGAGTAGCTGGCCGTCAGGTGTACGAACCATCTGTCTCTTCTCACTCTTCGTAGGCGCGGCTTTGACTGATTTCGGTCCAGGTGCAGTTTTCTTCGGTTCGGGATCGGGTGTGGGGATCGGAACAGGCTCAAGACTGCGATCGTCGACGTCGAGCGCGACCAAGAAGCGAGAAACCATGTTGTACGTCGCCGCCGTGGCCGTAGCCTCCGTGATCGCTCGAAAGGCGAAGTCCATAGGCTTCTTGAGAGCCTCCTTAAGCTCGACGGAAGCGTTAGGTTCGGCGGCCCGTCTTTTGCCCTCTGTGAGCAGGAGGTTCCGTAAGCCGGCAAACGTCGAGTCTTGGACGCGGATATCGAGTGTGGATTCGTCTGTGAAGATCACGGCTGTGGCTTGGAGTGGGGAGAGCGGGCCCTTGGGTGCGATTAGGTCTTCTATTCCGATCCGGGTCGAGGACGGTTCGATGCCGGTCAGACGGACGGAAGAGAGGACGTCGGTCTTGAGACCTCCTTCGTTCCTCGCCACAGGTTCATGCTGGATCCATTCGAACTGGGGGGGTTCTCAAAGAGGAATCATCAGCCAACCTCCCTCCGCATAGAATGAAAGAAATACAGTAACTCACCGCAGCTCGATTCCGCGCAGCAATGCGCAAGATGATGATCTCCCTCACATCCGCTGGGAGATGTACGCCCGTCTGAGAGCGGACGGCACCAAGCAGTGCATTCCAGCCTTCAGCATATGCGGGCGATTGGAGTAAAGTACCGTCGAGTGGGGTGAGACCTCGAGCTCCCCTTCGAGCGCGGATGGCGTCTGCGATGGGGGAGGTGCCGGGCGGTGGATAGACGGGTGGGACGCGAGGCATTATTCTCTCTTTAAACTTAGCACCTAGCTTCCATCCAAACTGCTGTAAGTGACGCTTTCGAAGATGTCCTTCTCAGCATCAACTTCATCAGCATACCAATCCCCAACACCTTCGAGTAGACAAAGGGAGAACCCGACAAGAAGGTCGCGCGGATATCGCGGCTGGGATTTCATGCAACGGATCTGGATTTTTGAGTTGGGCAAGTTACAGCATCGCATCTCGCGCGCAAGGAAGACGTCTTCTGAACGTCGTAGCTGGAGGAGTTGGATATTACTTGGATGCTCGCGAAGGGAAGGTTCTGAAGGCGCAAGATAAACTTCTTCTTGCGGGTGAAATATCGTCCTCCTATACTCCATCGCATCGACCCCAAGGTTCCGGTCACGTCGCGCGGCGCGTCCATCTCTTCCCCTAATCACCGCCGAACACATTCTTCAAGAAGATCTCGCCGCAAGCCACAGCCAGCCGAAGCAGGAATCTCCCTCGGAACAGCTGACTGGTATACTGTTCTGACAGGGAAGTGTCGACCCAGAAAAAACGAACCCTAGCCCAAGCGGAAGGTTCTCAGAATCTCCAATTACTCCGCCAGACAAAAGGCATCACCTCCAACTTATAGCCATGGTCGGCCCCATTCGAAATCCCCCTCTGCCAGACCAGCAATCTCATCCTCCTCCGTCGTCCTCAGCATCGGCATCGAGCTCATCAACACCTCGCCGCGCATCATGCGAATTCTGTCGAAGGAGAAAGATTGTAAGTGCTCCCCAAAGAACATTCCAAAAACCTCGTACATGACAGCCTTTCCGTATCTGACCTCTGCTCCATCCTATTCAGCGATGCAATGGCGAAGAGCCTTGTGCGGCATGTATTCAAAGGAAGATCACCTGTGTGGTAAGCATCCTCAAAAAACAGACTCTCCCCAAAATCAACTCTCCTTCTCTGTGGCACTAAATATTCATTCTGTTCCCTAGTTCCAACGCGAATCACCCAAGGGCCGACCTCCGCGTTCCTCAAGACAGAGTATCGGATCAAGCAGCCTCCGCGACTCATTCTCAGCTATGGACACATCCCCGGACGGACACCCGCCACCAGGCAGCATCCCCATCAGCAGTGCAACATCGCGAAATATGGTACCCGTCGGACCGCTCTCCTCTTACAAGCTTCCTCATAACTTCGACATCCATCCTGAAGATATCGCTACTCCTTTCTGGGTTCAGCTCGGTGGGCGACAGGGCACTGTCGCTTCGGCCTTGCAAGATATGTGGGATCGGTATTTTGGTCCCAAGGTCAGCACGGCCCCTCAGCCAGCGGCGGCTTCCTCCTCATCTGTACCTCCTGGAGCATCATCGACGCCCAACGCAGGTGGCAGTGAGAACACGCCTGATTTCGATCAGGCCCAGGATCCTGCTTCTGACCAGACGGACAAGGGTAAGGCTCGCAGCGAACCGCGGAGAGATGCTCGATTTCCTCAGACTACCTTTGATGTGGGAGAAGATGAATACCATTGGGTAGCAGACGTGAGTCCTGAATCTCTGAAGCCTCCTTTGAACAGCACAGTCAAGCTCATGACTCGCCCTTCCATTCTCCGCAGTTCGGAATGGCTTGTCAGTTGATGATCCAGGGAATGGTAGAACTCAGCTGCAACGTCTACAGCCAACTCGGCTGCACTTGGATCGGCAAACCCTTCTTCTTCGTCCACATGATGCAGATGGACCCCACGCAGCGCATGTTCGACGCAGACAGCGCCCAAGGAGATAGTGACGACATCACCAACCCGCTCGATGACATGACGCTCGAAAGGATCCTCGCCATGATCGAGATCTTCTTCACGCACAATGCTCTAGCCGCGCTTTTCTCCAAGTCGATGCTCATTGATCAATGTAGCGAGTACAAGCTCGGCCGACGCGACACGTACAATGCTGCGTCCTCCTCCTCATCCTCTGCAGCAGGTGCGGAATTCAGCGAGGCTCAACGACGACGACAGAGACAGAGCGCACCGCCTCCCTCCCCTTTGCTCCTCACCACCGTGATTGCAGAGGCGATCCCGGATGCGATCGAGGATGAGGAGGACGAGCTCCTCGTGGAAGCATCCCAGCGACTTCGTCACCGACTGCTGCGATACGCCGAGCGTCAGCTCTTCAACGTCTCCGTCGAACCAGTCGTGGTCGGACCGTACTCATCCTCGACCTCCCCAGATTCGTTCGCGTCCCAGAACACTCCCTCATCAACAAAATCACCCCTTGGTCCAAACCCGGAGCCGGCCGACGAATTCGGCGACGAAGAGGACGAAGATGGGGAATACGAAGAGACGCTGTATGACCTCTCAACAGTCCAAGCTCTCGTCCTTATTGGTGCCCGCGAGCTCTGCGAGGGGACCAGCCCGCGCAAGTCGGCTTGCTACGTCGGGGTCGTTGCGCGGATGTTGTCGCATATGCGAGCGAATGAGCGGGCGGCGCCTTTGAAGAATGGTGGGGCGGGGAAGGGGAAAGGGAAGCGTGGGAGGGGGGAGGAAGGTGCTATGCCGGGGACGACGTACCGGGCTGTGAATGAGGAGATCCGGATCAATGTGGTGAGTTTTTGTCTTCCGCCTCGGCGATTGTAAGCGAGGAGGCGCTGACATTATTTCTTGCTACATCGCGGCGTCCTGGAACATCAGGAATGGTTCATCACCGCCACCGCCGCCTGGTTCTTCTGTCAGCTCGAACGACCGCTAGGCTCGATTTTGCCTCCAGCCTCCATCCTCCGCTTCCCGCCCTTGCGAATCTGCCGATCGGCCTCGCTGCAGATGGACAAACGTCGTTCGCATATCACGTCGCTGCGACGTCAGGCGCAGCTGGTTGAGCAGCTGTGGACGTGTGCTACTGTTACCGTCACGGTTTGCCTCATTCATGACTTACACCCTTCCAACCAGGAGACGAAGAAGCAAGGAAAGAACGGCGCAGGGGGTGAAGGCGGCGGTGCTGCCGAGTCTCAACTGTGGCAGGAGGAGCGCCTGAGGGATTTGCAAGGGCTGGGCAGGGCGAAGGTGAATATGTTGGAGCTCTGTGAGCGGATCCAGCGGTATTTGAGTGATTATTTGAGGGATATGGAGAAGAATAAGGCGCCGAGGTCTGCGTTGGCCTTTTTGGAGGCTTCCTTTATGTGAGTTCGCGTCTTTACTCCATCCGGGCGCCGTCTCAATATTTCCAGGATTGACAGCTTTTGTACTCCATTGCAGGGCCATCTACGTCCACACCCTCCTTCCCGGTATGAGCGAAGCCGACATCAATTGGACCACAGGCCTCTTCTTCCGCAAACACACCTTCGACCTCTACATTACCGCCACCAAACGGATCCTCTCCGCGCTCGAACCCTGGGCGTCGACCTCGCGCACGAAATCGAGCCACGAGATGTTCTCGAGACGGTACGAGAGTTTCCAGAAGCAGCTTGCGGATATTTTCGTGTTGGCGCTTGATGCGTGTCAGAGGGGGTTGCGGGTCATTGTTGAGTATTTGAATACGGAGAAGGCGTTTGGTGAGACTGGGAGGGAGGGCGGGGAGGATGATGCTGCACAGCAGGGTAACGAGGGCGAAGGTGAGGCTGGACCGGCGAGGACGGCGAGTGGGTGGTTGATGCCTACTCGCGAAGTGTTGGAGTACATCTTTGCGAACAAGGCGGCGCTACTTGCAGTGGCGGAGCAGGCGCAGTTGGCGAGTGGGTCGGCCTTCCTCCGAGTAGCCTTACACGCGCGTCGGGTCGAAGAGGGGTTCACTTTCTGTATTTGCCAGATGCGGAGTCAGGGTGGGATGGGTGAGATGATTGATGAGGCGTCTCTGATGGGCATGTCGACTTCTCCACATGCGCAGATGCAGGGTGTGGGGATGGCTGCCTCTGGCAGTATGCAGCCACCACCTCCACCGCCGCCGACACAGCCAGCCTCGAACAACAACAGCGGTCCATTTGGGTTCCTGATGGGTGACTCGCTCCCTGGAGCTTCACCTACGCAAGTCGACGCGCCGAATCCGATGGCTGGGATGCCGCACCATCTGGACAGGTCTCTTTCTTCTCAGCAGTCCGGTATGGGTGGTGTGGGGAGTGGGAGCAGTAGTAGTGCCGGTGGGGCTTTCTCCATTGCTGGTCTTCTTGCCCCGACGGGTGGCGGGCCTATTGCTGGGATGGGGAGCGTCGGTGGTGATAATACAGGCTCGTACGTCTCCCCTGCCCTCGCTGGGATGTCGCATTCGATGGGGATGGGCACGACTCCGCCGCCGACGACGAACAACAACAATGCAGGCGTTACAGATGGGAACCAGCAACCTTTTGCGGGCGCTGGGGATGATGCGCTCTCGTCATTGTGGTGGAATCAGCAGGCGTCAGCTTTGCCGCTCTCGCTACCGACGGTGACGGGCCCGACGCTGGGTGATCCTACGGCTTCGTTCGCGTTCAGCAGTGGATGGCCGACTGCGTTCCCGACGGGGTCGGGGATGGCTGCCTACCCTGGTGGTGGTGGTGGTGGCATGATGGGCCATGTTGATGCTGGCGGTGGGATGGCTACTGCGACGAGCGAGAACAGTAATAACGTTGCCGCCGCTGTCAACGTGAACGTCAACAGCAACCATCAGAACCAGAACCAGAGCCAGGATCAGAACAACTCCAACACCAACACGAATGGTATGGTTGCGATGGACAGCAGTATGTGGGCGACGGCTACGATTCCGGACAGCTGGCTTGCTGCGACGTTCTATGACAACATGGAGGTGCTTCGGATGAGTGGTTTCACGCTTGGTTGAAGGACGAAGGAGGGAAGGGGTGGAGGAAGTTGTTTCCGACAATACACGGAGTTCTGTTATTTAATCGTCTTTCTTGGAAGCATTTAGTTCAGTACAGATTATAACTTGCTCGATTTTGGATGATGTGTACTGTCCTCCTTTTTTGCGTCCTTCAAGACGGATCGTAGCGCGTCTCGCATCTGGCGTGCGAGGATTTCGGCATCCTCGTCGTCGAGCTCGTCGCGTCCGTGTCCAAAGGCACGTAAGAGAGAGACCGACTCGGGAGACGATCCTCCAAAGAGCGGACGTCGACGAGTATCGTCAGCAGACGTGGACGAGGGCTTTGAGGCTGAGCTTGAGCCTGGTAGTGGTGGGGCGGGGACGATGTGGAAATGTAGATGTGGTACGACTTGTGCGTATACTTGATTGGTGATGACTTGAAGGCGATCGTCTCCGAGGGCTACGGCCAGTCATTTAGATTCAGCAAAAAGATTCCTTTCCATCATCTCGGTAATTCATTCTCACCTTTGCCGACCATGCGAGTGACGAGGACGAGCGCCCGGGCGAAAGCTCCCGCATCATCCAGGCCTAACTCGCTGAGCTGGCCGACGTGTTTGCGTGGGATGACGAGTGTGTGGCCCCTCCTGATAGGTAGGATATCGAGAATGGCCAAGGTGGAAGGGTCGGAGTACGTCACGTATGCCGAGGGCGAGGATGAGCTTGAGGTTGATGAGGTTGTGGAAGCTGATGATGGCGGATAATTCCTTGCAATCGCGCAGAACGTGCAATCTTCTTCTCCTCCTTTATGAGAGCGGGACTCGTCTGTCCTGAAGGCGGCGAGGGTATGGCTTGTCATTTCTACTTCTGTTTGGGAGCTTGAGGGAGATCGATCTTGACAGCTTGAGGTTGAGGTCGAGACCGGGCGAGATTTCCACGGCAACGGGGCCAGCAATCAAGGCGTCGTTCACGGGGCTAATAACAATAGCAGCGAGAACAGATCTTCCGTCCTATGCACACGACACACCCTTTCGCTTTCCTTGCTTCCTTGAACTTGCTTGACCTGTGCACACGGAGTGGGTCGGTGAAGCTGGGCAGCGGAGGCTGGTCCGCGGATATCACGGCAGCCCTTTCCTCCCCCACAAGCACCGAGCCGCTTGTCTCGGTGCGAGACACCCCCCAAGCCTGCGATGGTGGCGGGGGGGTCTCGTGACATTCGCGAGTTTCAAGCAGGGAACACCGAACGGATTTCGCGTTTTGGCCCTTCTTTGAAATGTCATTCCCCA